>CAAKMY010038158.1:0-10803 GCA_901111285.1 Corrigiola litoralis
CAAGATCTTGGGCATAATTAGTTTAGTGTAGCTAATCATAATTAGTAAGACTAATCATAGGTTTAGGAAACCAACATTATTATACTATATTATTTGTTAAAATAATGATATAATCTAAACTATATGATCATAACTTTTATAGGCTTGCTCCATATCGTTATTATTGTCCTTTTAATATTTTTCCTTTTTTGTGTTATTGGTTCAAATCTTTTCTTTATTTTTCTTTGATGTTTATTGTATTAACAAAAGATAAAGGGAATTAAGCCTTTCACAAGACTAGCAATTTATATAAATATAGGTAAGAAAATATCTAAATGATTTCTTCAATTCCTCTCAGATTTGATGATATTAGAACAATAAGATTAATGCAAAAACTTCAAAACATAATTAGAAAAAGGGCATAGTGAGTCAAATTTTAAAAAAATCATCTCATACTTTGCATGAGATTATAAACTAGTATATATTGCACGTCGTTGACTCGTTGTAAAGTCTACCTCATCTCTAAACTATTTGAGATACAATTTGTCTCATCGCTCAATGGAATCTAGTGTCATTGCTAAGCGATCTATAAACTCATTTTAAGCTCTCATCGAGATAATATGTCATATGCTCTAACCTTAGATCCAGTAGATTAACATTTTTAAAAAACTTCCTTATAAAATAAAATAGACGTAAAATTGTGTATCATTTGATATCAAATTGATCTTAATTCCCAAATAGCATCAACATGACTAAAGTCTTCATAGTTCTAGATCGAAAAATATGAATGGTATCGAGAAGATTATTGATTTTGCATGGGAGAACCTTAAATATTTGATAACTTCAAGAAGGTATCGTATATTTCAAACATCATGAAATACCTTAAACTATGGTCAAACTCGAATCTCTTTTTCACATGCTCGAGTCAAACTTGTGAGTTTTTTAAACGAAGCACACATGAGTTCGTTATTTATTGGATTTCAAACTATCGAAGATGGGATAAAACTAATATTTGTGTTAAGTTTGTGCATATTTAAATGTTACTAGTTTTTGGACCCGGCGATGCCGGTAAACATCGTGACTTTTTTATATTATTTGACAGTAGAGTTTATAGTTATATCGATATAATTGTCTCATTTGAATAACTTATTTTAAGTTTTTAACATAATCAAGTGCATTATATATTGTCATGACAAAGTTAAATTATTATAATTTTATGTATAATTGAGCATATATACATGTATCCACAATCATTTGATGTTGTAAATATATTGTGAAAAAATGTTCTTATTTGTTTTATGTTGATTGTTTTTCTATGCGTAAAGTTTTGAAGTAGGAAAATAAAAATTTTTGATGGCAATAGACACTCATAGTACATTATGGTAAAGAATATTTTTTTTTCTTTTTTTGTATTGGTGTGATTATTATCATAATGCTATATTAAATTGACATTTATTGGTTTTTAATTTTTAATAATTTCATAGAGAGAAAAACTTGTAATTAATAGGCATGATGACGTGGCTCATTCTCTGTGCTTGAGCGGGTTTTAACAGTATTGTATAGATAGATTGTATACACTTTAAACATATACTCCTATTTAAGACCAAACTTCTCATTACTTTAATGCGCAATTTTCAAAAACACTATTACACAATATTAAAAAAATGGTAGTGAGATGTTAATCTAGTAGTTTTTTATTGCAATGTGAGAGTAAAGGGAAGATAGTGGTAGAATCCCCATTCCACTCACTAGTTTTTTATTATTTTATTGTACGGTTAGAAATTACCAAAAAAGACAATAAAAAAGTTGATCTTAAATTGCCTAAAAAGGAAATTGAAAAGATTGGTATGGAATAGAAGGGAGGAAGTATAAAATAGTATTGGTAGCCATAGGTTGTTGAATGCTAATGTCTTACCTGCCTTCTGTGTCATAGGTTGACGAATCACTTCCATGCTTAGCCTTGTGTATATTTTGTATATATATAGGGAAGTAAAATGATGGTAGCCATGTCTGCAAGAAGATTTACAATTAGTTCGGTTACTATGTACTACAAAATAAAAATGGCACATTCGGGTACCGTATTTAAAAGATAGCAATGTTATTTTAAAATTAAATATATTAATTATGGGCTCTTTGCTATGTGTAACTAGAATCAATAAATAATAAATCAATAAGTTAATAAAAAGTGACAACTTTAACTTGATTGGTAACTACCATTTAATTTAACAATTTGTGAAAGCAAAACTAATAGACCATTGATCAACAAGATAAAGATCGCCCAATGAAATACAAGCAAAGTCCGTTCGAAGTATTTCAAATCATACACTTGCATCAAATTTGATTCTTATAATAATATATTGTTTTAGCTTTTTATTGGTGTTTCCCCTTTGGGGTCCTTTTGGTTGGATTGGAATTGTATCATTAATTCTTATTAATGCAATCCGAGCTATTTTTCCTTCCAAAAAATAATTTTTTTTAAGAAAATGAAAATTAATAATCAAACAAAAATATTCACAAATAAGATTGTACAGAACAGTCTCACTTAATTACATCTGACGTTGACTATATTCTTAAGCAAGTATATATAAACTCAATAAGAAATAAGAATAAGTATCGTATCAAATTTTGATACTAGCTTTGAGGGGTATTTGATAATATGGGTAACCTAGAGACGGAGAAGAAGATAGTACATATTACAGAATTTCTAACAAAAAAAAGTTTAGGTTAAAAAGACAAATTATCAAGCACCTGTTTAACCTATATCTTATTTAATTAATTTTTCTTTTAATATATTTTGAAACTATGTTTAGAGAAGTTTCTTAATGTGTGGCTTACCAATAGAAGAAATTCCTATGATTTAAAATGTTTTGCCTAACTATTTCTAAACAATAATTTTTTTCTTTGAATTTCGTTTAATTTAATTGTTTTTATATTTTACTTTTTGATAGTCTACTTCTAAATTTAAGGGCATGTTCTCCTCACCTTATTTTTACCTATTTTTCAGATAAAGGAAGTTCATAAAGCATAAGAAAGGTTTAGAAAAATAGGAAAAAAAAAGTTAAGTTCAGAAAGAATAAGAAACTTTCAGAAAAATTCGAAAAAATCAGTTAAGTTAAAAAAAAAAAGTCAAAATCAGTAAAGTAGAGCTATCAAAACAACATGAGTTAGAAAATAGATAAAAATAAGTAGGGTTTAAAAAAAAAAGTAAAAATAAGAAAAGTATGAAAAAAAAAGGTCCATAAAAATAAGATAAGATGAGCAAGTGATAAATAAGGTGAAGAGAAGAGATTTCAAAGTATGATCTAAACTTCAAACATCATTGGGCGTCTTAAAAAATGCAAACTTTAATTTTATCTTATTTATAATGTAAATAATTTCAATTATGACAGTACTAATTATCTTCATTGTATCTATAAAATCTATAATTCATTTTCTATCCATCAAAGGCAAATATTTATAAGTTAATTCAAAATCCACTATTTTTTTTTTATTAATGACCAATATATAATTATAAGTTCAATGAGACTAGGAAGGGGTTTACTTCAAGGATATTAAAAGCTCTCAACAAAATAGAAATTTAATATGATAAGTTTAAGGTTGATTAAATAAAAGGAAAAACTAAAAACAATTAAGTAAAAAAATTATTGAAGGAAAACACGTTAAACAAATGACATACAAAAATAGAATTTTTACTTGATTAATTAATTTAATATAAATTCTATTAAATTTGTGAGTCCATAGCTTACTACAAGAACAATAATTAAAGTAGCATCACCAAATTATCGACTTTTGGGTGTACTTACTAACTACTTGAGTTTCTTGGTTATTTGACTATATTTTGGGTCCAAGAACACTTCAAAAAGATAGGTTACTGATGTACTAAAAACTATGTCTAATATAAAAATATTTGGTATTCTCATATTTCAAGGTGAAGCTTTTAATTTTTAAAATATGTTAAAATATAAGGTTAAAATAAAAAAAGCTTGATATTATAAATGTTATTTTTTTTCTTACGTATCAAATAATATAACTTTTATATTCTTTAACGAAAATAGTTGATGTATGATGGCCAAAAACTCTTCTAGAGATGCGAGAAAGACAAATATTTTTATATCACAGGGAATACATGATCAACTACTACCGAGTTACAATTGCCTCAAAAGTTACAAACAGTAGCTTTAGGGAAACAAAAGAAACATTCATACCCATTCGCTAATCTAAAGTTTAACTACCCAATACTGTTACTAACTTACTATGTTACTACTGGCACAACCTATGTTGAAACTTAAAGGTGTTTGGCTTAAGATTTGGGATCTGTACCGAATTAAGAAGGACAACTTACCGGTAAGGTAGCAAAACTCATGGTCATATGAACGAGAACCGTTAAAATAAACGAAGCAACTGGATTAAAACCAAGGTTGCGAAATCCTGCAATATAATATGAAATTATTACCAGCGATTGCTTGTTCTAAGCCTTGGGGAGCAAATTTTTTGGAGAACCACATAATCCGTCAATTTATCTCATTATACGTACGCATGCATTCGTACCTTTGAATGTCTCTGATGGGTAAATAATACCATCTCCATCTTGATCAAAAAAGGCAACATGCTGTTGGAGCACAGACATGTCGTGATGTTTGTGACCCCAAGTCCCGCTTACATTATCAGCATCGGATGCCACCATTGCTCGTGCCAGGTCTAAAATCCCAAACCATCAAAAAGAAAAACAACATAGAAGTAGATTAACAGAATGAGACCTAAATTTTGCATTGCTACAATAAATCTGACCGAATTTTTTTTATGAACGTGCTTAAGTTACATATCTTTTCTAAATGTTGAAGGGTCAATCATGCAGTGGTAATGTAACAAAATCGTCCGCATCAAAAATATTGTACATAATAGGACCTTTCTACTTAGTTGGTATGTCTTCAAGTAAGGTTAAAGAAATTGCATGAATGATGACAAAATGACAGATATCATTGTCCTTTTCAAATTTTTTTATACAAAAGAAACCCATTATAGACATTATGTGCATATTTTGTATAAATAGTAGATGGGGAACAATGAAAATCATATTCGTCTCTCCTACAACTCATAAAAACCATAGTGTACATCTCTTTTATACAAGAAAATTGTACAATGCATACATGGTATGAAAATACTATGAAAAGAAATTCAATTCTTCCATATAAAATATCAAAAATTATCTTAATAGACAACCCCTCCCCCCCCCCACCCCCTCCTTTTTTTTTAATCTTTGTAGTCACTGATTATTATATAGTTGTGGCTATGAAACGACCACTGTTATTCTTCTTATGATAGGATTCACTAGTTAATCATCTTTGTGGCTTAGTGTGAGGATTATCCTGAGTTGTTACTACCTTACAAACACAAATTTACCGATAACAAAATTTAATTAAAATTTATCAACAAATACTAGTGTAGTCATATAAGGGCATCCATCATGACTATGGTGGTGCTTAATTTAATTTATGTACAAATCAATACTCCCTCTGTTTTTTTTATACTTACTACTTGCTTTTTCACGTATGTCAATGCATATTTTATAAGCTAGATATCTTTAACTATATGTTAGTGAAAATTACGAAAAATTGATACTCTAAATCTACTCATTAAGACAAATAAATCAAAATCCCACATGACTATATTTTATTTTTATATTTTGGTCCGTGGTCTAAAATCAATATTTTACATATGAAAGTGGCCAGAAGGTAGGTAGGAAGAATAAATAAAATAAGAGGGAGTACAAGTTAAGAAAGAACTTAATTTATGAAACATTTAACGAAATCATACACATTTCACTAGTGTCCAATAGTAAAAAGATGCAATTTCCTTGAAAATATAATGTTTAGAAGTAATATAATCCACAATAACGTATAATTGTTCAAAATAATTTGTTAACTATTCCTATAACATCGTATGATTATGTTTTCTTTTTTAGATATTGGAGCAAAGAATATTCTAGAGGAACGAGGTTATGAGAATTCCATTTCGGGATTATCAAAGACTATATTGCATCCTCAAACACTGGAATAATCTTATTCCTCTTTATAAATATAAATAAGCCTCTTTTCATGTTGGCATAACAAACTAACTTATAACAACATGACCCATCCCTCTTATCTATAACCTGGTGAAATTAACCATCATCAGGGAAAAGTCGCTTAAACAAATGTGTTTTTTTGGTACAACATATAAGGAATTGAAAAAATACCAATTGGAAGGAAAGATAGAGAATTACATGGCTTAGGAAGTTTAGTTTCCAAATCGGTTTTAACAGGCCTTTCTGATGTTATTGGTGCCTTAGGTGCAACTGTTGCCATTGCTGCTTCTCCAGATGGTTCCCCCATTGCTATATGTCTCTCTTTTTTAATAAACTTTGTCTGTAACTATAACATCTGAAAAATAAAGAGTAGTGACAAAGGCCATATCTTGGCAATGACAATAAACGTGTAGGATGTATATTATTGGTGGTTCCTCAATGCAGGGAGACTGTTCCGCGTTAGCTCTTACCTTTTCTTATTTTGACTGTTGTTTATCAAGAGTTTCTTTTCCTTTAGAAGTGGCCACATTTGCTCTAAAATAATTACATACTTTGCATGTATCATTCACCACTAGTTTACTATAGTTTACAAGAGTAAGATAATAAGTGTAAGAATCATTTGTTATAATTATAATCATCATCTTCCTTGTTATCATTACTAGTTGTTGCTTGTGGAATGCACGAGTATGTAAAAGAGAGAGAGACATAATATTATTCATTATGTAGTCAAATAATAACATAAGTTCAATTCTACATATGTGACATTTTTGTTGGATCATAAAATGTTCTGAGACGTAGATGAGTGTATGTTCCTTAACCTCTCAATTAAGAAGTGATATTTATAAAGTATAAAATTTATGACATAGACTTATATTAGTCCAAGTGGTAATACATGCAACCAAATATGCACGTGTTTTGTTGTGCCGTCTTTATAGATTTCGCTTTTTTCTTTCCCATCATTATACATATCTTAGGCAAGCACATATATATGTCACAAGGAAAAATTACTAATTTTTTCTTTATTTTATAATTACTTGTTCACAAACTCTTATTTAAGATAATTTTGGTATAAAAGTTATGGTTGGTTATGTGAACTTTGTATGGTTTTTTAGCTGAAGAAATATCAAATTTTTATATTTACAACGTTGTAATTTTTAAAAATATATCTATATATGATGGAGATTATTGTGTATGGTCCTCACACCGGTATATTTGAAAAATATGTACATTATAGCTCTAAGTTTTAGATAAGTTATTGGCATGATATATTTGTATTTTATCTTGATTTTTTTAATATTAATATCGGGGTAGAAATATATTACTCAAGCAAAAGAGAAACAAAGTTGAGGAAAGAACCCCATACCCAAACCTAAACCAAAAAGACAAACCATATACCAAGCAAGGTGTTCATTAAAGGAGCGGGAACAAATAAATCTTTAAAACCAGAATGCATACAAATAGAAACACTCGACTTGATCTATTTATTCACAATCTCAGCACGTTTAGTAGCATTAGTGTAACACCCCAACCCTTGCGGGCTGGTAAATGTCACCAAATGTGGCTCTGCAGGCTGTCTACAAACCCCACTGTACCAACACTGGGTCTTTTCAATGCACTTTGTCCTCACTTGTGCAATCCTGAGATACTTCCCATAAGATCACCCATCCTTGTACTACTCCCAGCCAAACACGCTTAACTATGGAGTTTCTAAGTCAATGGGTTCCTTGAAAAAAAGATGCATCTTGTTAGTATGAATAGTACTGTCAATCCTATTAAACACTCATCAGTTCTCATATCAAATCTGGGGTATCACAATTAGAAAAGACTCTGACATTTCTTTCAAACCAAATAAAGTAGAAAAAACATCCACAGAACAACACATGAGTTTATTCATCCAATGTTCACCCTTATTGAATCTGACATACCGGGAGAGAATATCAGTTAAACAGTAGGAGATAGAGATAATTTTGCACTAGCTTTTGATAATGCCCCATATACCTTGTGAATATTCACGAGAGAAGAGTATCTGCATGTGGCTCTCCTTAGATTTAGCTTCTATTAACAAGAGTAATACCCCTCTTGGACACGACATCAATAGTGGCTAGACTCTTCTGCACGGTAAAATGAAGAATGAGTCAATGTCTAGGCCTACAAGCATGATCCAAAACAATAGTGAACCAAGGCTTAGAACTTCCTAAATGCCTTAATGTTTTATACACCTTCTTGACAATAAGTTGGCCATCTAGGCCAGGAGCTAAATAAGATTTTAGTTTCAACAACTCCCCCTTCCAGAGTTGCTCTCCAAAATACAAAATTTAACAACTTGGCATTAATTAACCAGATATCATGTCTCTTAAGACAATAAGCATTCACCCAACTGCTCTACAGATCATGCTTACATGAGTAAAACTTCCAATGCCGCCTAACCATACAAGCTTTGTTCCAAGATAGAGCTTCCTTAGTAACAAACCCTCCCTCCTTTTTAGGATTACAAAGACTGTTCCAACTAATCAAAGCAAACCTTATGTGCTCATCAGTATTACCGCATAAAAAGTCCTTGCAAAACTGATCAATTTTTACCAGAATATTCTTAGGCTTTAGAAGCTCCCAAAATAATTCAGTAACCCAAATAAATATTAATCAATAAGTTGGACCTTGCAATCATAAAAAGAGGCTTAGCAGAACAATGACCAATTCGAAAACTAATCTTGATAAGCAAAGGTTAAAACATAGCAGAATATAAGTCACCACGACTATAAAATATAAACCAAACTATAGCGGAGCGTAGTACCTATAGTAAAACTCAAACATGTGCGTAATGCGTTTATGTTCTGATTTGTCTTATATATCTTTGTATAACGTGACAAAACTAGACGAACACGTAATAAAATATGACCAAGTTTGATTAGAAGCTTTACATAACCAAAAACTTGCACACTGAACACCCAAAAAAGGGGTTGCGTCAGGCCTAGTCCATGCTACCTATGCTCATGCATGAAATTTGACCCATTTTCACAAACGTTAGCCATAATTAAGATTTTCACAATAGATTGCTTGCTTGATTAAGCTCTTTTCTAGAGCTTTTTTTAGTAGTTTGTATCTCCCTTTTCGAAATGGTATAGATTTGTCCAATAAAAAAAAATTCACAATACCAAATTTTTTTGGTGAATAGAAAATCAAAACTATATTGACAAGCAACGTGTTTTACCATAGAAGTCTTAGATGTAAAAGTTGACTTGTAACCCTAAGTTTTCTAAAATATGTCTTAAGCATATAGCAAAATTTTGGATTTTCACATAACTAGATTTCTAAAGTGCTTAGGTAAACAAAATTGTTGTGACAAACAACATGTTTTCCTATAAAAATCATAGATGTAAATATTGACTTAACGCTCCAAGTTTTCTAAAACGGTTAAAATTTGGGGCCAAAAAGTCAATTTTTATTCCTTGGTATTGCTCACACATGTGTGCTCTTCCCTATTTGCAATTTTTTTAGTACATATATAAAACTTTCACTCAAAAAGGTAGAGCAATAGTGTTTGAAAAAATACCACGATTTCCTTTGTAAGTGTTTATGTGCATATCATCACTCATCATGCAAGCACTACATTCCATTATCATTTCTCACCATGCAGGCACCTAATCAGTGCATTTCTCACCATGCATGCATGTCGTCATTCACGTGTTTTTATATGCAAGCACTTCATTGCATGCCTCACCATGTTGTCATTTCATCATTCACGTGCTTCCATATGCTTCATTGCGTCCCTCGCCATATAGGCATTCCATCATTCATGTGTTTTCCTATACAAGCACTTCATTGCATGCTTCACCATGTAGGCATTTCTTCATTCACATGGTTTCCTATGCAAGAACTTCATTGCATGCCTCGCCATGTAGACATTATATCACATGCTTCCCTATGCTAGCACTTCATTGCACCCCTCACCATGTAGGCATTTCGTCATTTACGTGCTTCCATATGCAAGCACTTTCTCTTATTTTGTATGTGTCAATATGTGACTAATTCACATTTTGATGTGTCTTTTGTGCTCAAATCGCGTTCTCAATTACTTGACATTTTTCCAATTTTTTAATCTTATTAATGTTTTTCAGAAATTTTGCAACTGAGAATTATCATTTCCTTGCTGGACCATAAGTCTCACATCCAAACATGTCCTGCTACATTGCCATAAGCCACTAGACTTAGTGCATATAGCCGTGTCGACATCCATCACCGCCTACAAGGTGTCGAGTTCAGTTCATATTCAATGTTATCATTAGAGCTGGCCACTGGGCCGGTTTTGCCCGGCCCGGCCCGAACCGGACCGGCGGTCTGGGTCCCTTTTTTTTTTTTGAAGGCCCGGCCCAGCACAGACCCAAGCCCGGTTTGGGCTGGGCCGGTCCTGTGTTCAAAAAAATTTCAAAAACCCGGCCCAAGCCCGCGCCTGAACCGACCCACGATAGAACCGGCCCAGGCCCGAACCGGGCCTCTGACAAATTTTGAAATTTTTTTACCGTTGAGCCAACAGTCCAAATTATGGCCGTTGGACTCAACGGCTAGTGTACAGTGGCATGGCAGTCCGTTGGGGAGGGGGAAGCAGCAGGGGGAGGGGAAAGCAGGGGGTGGTTTTTTTTTTTTTATTATTTCTCTTCCTAAAATCCTATAAATACCCCAATTCTCCCATTCAATTCCTCACACTCAATTCTTCTTCTCTTCTCCTATTCTCTCTAAGTCTCAACTCTCAACTTTCTCAATCT
>CAAKMY010038163.1:0-13236 GCA_901111285.1 Corrigiola litoralis
GATGGTGCTTCTGCTTTATGTTAGTACCTATCCCGAGCAGTCATGTTTGTTCCAGATGTCATGGCAGATCCTTCCCTTGCTTGGAGATTCTTTTCTTAATCATGCTACCCTACACATGAGCAACAACTTATGTTAAGCAAGCAACAATCCATTAGAATCAAGGTCTATATGATATATTTAACCTTCTCTAACTTCAATATAGTTGTTTCTATCATCTATTTAAAATTACAACAAAAGCTATTAACCCACAAAATTAAACAAAGAATCATGCCATAAATACACTGAAAACATACACCGATACATCAAATGATCGATAAAATCTTAATAAATAAGACATTATACCCACAAAACAAACGATGAACCAAACCACAAAGAACCTATAAAATAAATTGGAAGTTCCATAAATAAACAACCTTCCACGTTTAAACCGATGAAATTTAGATTGCTAAGTAGTCACAGCTAGTATGGACAAACATACTCCATACTGATTCATGCTAATCATACATAAGCAGACTAAATACATAAAAATGCGCCAACAAAAGAGAAAAGGGAGGGTGAAGGAGGGGAAGAGAGTGAGAGAGAATGAGCCAAAAAATATTGAAACACGTACACCCACAATGAATTGCACTGCAGACAACTTTAATCCAAAGAAAGCAATGAAAATGGGCATACTTAAAACCTTTACGCCTTGCTATATCCTGAAACTTATGCTTCATAGACCTAGGTCTAGTTCTCTTTGACATTCTACGGAATTTCAAAGCCATCAGGTTCAGGTTCAACCAACCCTCCCATTTCCATTCCATGATCACCTCCCACACCAAAATACAGATTCACATTCGATATATTCAACCCATCGAAACTACCATCATTGTCAAACAAAACAACGTCATCACTACTCATTATACCCTTCCGCTTCTCCTCTCTACTAAACCTCCTCGGGCTTGTCCAATTCCGGTTGCTCGGAACCTCCTCCTCCATTTTATCCTCCCCGGGCAAAGCATAAACAATAAACCACGACTGGCCTAACCCTTCCCTTTTTACTCTCTACTCAACCTACTCCGCTCTTCAATACTCCACTCCTGCTCCACCATCTCACTCTCCTAAAGTCCTCAACCAACACAAAATCACATAAAAAAGATCACATCTTTACACCTAGATAAAAAAAAACCACGTACCCAAATCAAATAAAACATACATACATATAAATAAATATATATACCTCCAAACGGTCAGGGGCAAGCGGCAAGCCGAAGCCAAAAGCAGCCATTTCAGGCGAATGGTTTCTGAGGGTGTCTATTTCAGTTTTTGATGCAACTTGCCGCCCACCAGACTTTGGGTATTACTCCTACCGGGGTGACGCCAACCTGATTCGTTAGTTGGTTGTAACTTGCAAGTAATGATTCAATCCATGAAACTGAAGTTCATTCCTAACAGATATCTCTTCTTAAATCGTCTTTATCTATGGTTTCAATTACCAGTAAAACATTACACACAGAATTTTACTCTTAAGATAATCACAATCTCGCACAAAAATGCCTCAAAGCCTATCACAGATTTTTAGAATGCAGAAAACGTGTCATAGGAAAATAGATTCAAAAACGAAAAAAAAAAACAAAAACTTATAAGCAACTTCACCTAACACAACAATATATAAATTGTTGAATCAAGATATACCTACAACATCGCTTCAACTCCACAAATTCCTTGACACTTTTTGCAGAAATAACAAACATTTTGGCAAACCATGACAGTAAATAACACAACAATTAACATAGAAAGAGGAGATCATAGATGGTAATATAACTCAATATTACCTGAACTGGAGATGTAGAAGGATGAAGGAGCAGTTTCTCTTTGGGGGAGTAGTTCCTGTTTGTGGGAGTGTGGAAATGAAAGAGTGTAATAGCCGAATGGGGAGTGGGGAGTTAATAGAACCGATGCTAGTTTCTTATGGGGGCAGTTGGCTTTTGCACTTTTACATCATAGCCCTTAATTTATGTGTATCCTTTGCTAAGTCATTAAGGGTATAACGGTCCGTTCATTAATGTGACAACCATAAGGCCTTCTCCCTTTATAATATAACATAGATATTGACAAAACTTAATAAGGAAAGGGCTGCGTAAAGCCGTAAAAAGTAGGACCTGCCTGCGGATGTTAGCTATTCTGATAAAGTCTTTGAAAAGTTGAAGCCAAGTCTAGGGTTCGAAGCCCGTCTGCGCTTTGTGGCTCCCTTTAAAACAAAGAAAAATAGTTGGACCTGCCCTGTAGAGTTTGTGGTCTCTGCCACTCTATACCGTGGTCATATAATGCATTGTAATGAATTTGAAAGGATAGTTGATAACCGAGAGAAGCTAGTTATTGCTTATCATATATACTAGGTGTCAAGCGGCCTATATGTTGGTGAAATCTAGTACATTTATATGCTACTTGGTCATACCTTGTTGTTGCTACCTGAGGTCTCTTTTGCCATTATTTTATAATCGTTTCAGTCTTTCTCTCTCATTTCTCGATGCAGGCTATCTAGCATGTGCTCGCTGTTCCAGCACTGGAGCTCTTGTTCTTGTCGAGCCTGTTTCAACAATTAATAGTGGAGATCAACCTCTTTCACCACCCAAGACTGAGAGATGTTCAAATTGTTCAGGATCTGGAAAGGTTTATTTCAGACTTTGTTGGATCTACCAGACTGCAGATAATTTGTCTTGGCTAGCTTGCGATGGAGTTAAACTGAAAAGTGTTTGGGTGAACTGTACTTGCAGAATGAATTTTCCCCTCTAGGATAACAAGTCATCTTTATGGAGTGCTGAAATACCAATGTGTTATTTACCCATAAAGACTTTTTTTCCTTTTAGTGTATGTGATTGTAAGTTCAATAGATGGTTATAATGAATATCCAAGCACCAGCGTATGCACCTACTAGGAGGATATTCTGCGTGACGTTAGATAGACATCCAGAGCTCGGTTCAAGAGAATCAGTGCATATCTTTCATTGGAACTCAACTCTTCTAACTACCTGCATGTTGCTTTTAGAAATAGCTTAAAGGAAGCAGACTGTGCCTTGCATCGATTGTTAAAGTTAAATTGCCAGTAGCTTTCATTAAGTTCTGTTACTTCAGTGCCTTTTCTCAATATATTGGAGTCTTACGTTATGCCGTTTTGTAGGTCATGTGCCCTACTTGTCTCTGTACGGGAATGGCAATGGCAAGTGAACATGACCCGAGGATTGATCCATTTGATTAGCGGGCAAATCTTCTCTCATTCGATGACTTTTATCTCGAGTGCTTAGATTGTTGACACATCAACTCTTGTTGTATGCCAAAATCACATCTAGTGGTGTGCGGAATTGTGGAGTCGATGTGGCACAAAATGAGGGTATGGGACAGGAGATGAGACATATTTTTGGGACAGGATTTCTACTGGTTGTTTTGTAGATAACTAGTTGAAAGCCCATAACGCATGGGTCAAGTGACAGTACTTTGTATAGCGAATTCGGAATGTATATTGGCTTTTCTTATGTAAGATCACATTTGTTCTTAAAGTGGATTATTAGAAGTCAAACTTTTTTTTTTATGATATATTCCATTGTAGATACAAAAGGCAAAAATAAATTGCATATTGTTTATCTCTTTACGAGCTTCATCTTATTTTCCATCAAATTTTATCATCATTATCTTGACTAATTCATATCTTTGTAATTATTTATCTTTTAGCACTTCGTAGCTAATTTTTGTTTGGCAGATATGTTTAATTTGAATTGGGAAGAAATGCGGCTTTTCTAAGTAAATTTGATGTCACGTGGCGCTTCACTCCAAAGAAACACAAATTATTAAAAGAGATGATCTGATTTTTACGTTCAAATTAGACTTGTTCAAGATTGAGTCTAAGCCATAATGTGTTGCATTTTTGACATGTTCATGGCTGATTGCATGTGTTAAATAATATATGGCGTAAGTGGAACACATGGAAAAGAACAACAAAATATTGGTGAAAAGATAAATTCGATGAAAGAAAAATTGTTCAAAAGAAAGGAAAAAAAAAGGTTTAAGAAAGGTTTCTAATTGCTTGTGTTAGGTTGCTCTAGACGAAATTTGTCAGCGCCGTATACCTAGCTCATTTAGACCAATTTGCAACCTTGTTAACGATGAGCAAAATATTTACTTTACCACGAGAGGTGAACCAACCTTATTCGACAAAATGCTATATATCTACTTACCGCGAGAGGTGAACCTAGCCTTTTGCAACGCCTTAAAAGAAGAGACACAACCAAGTGAGATTGCCCACCAAATACTTCTTCAAGAGCACAGAGTTGATAATGTTGTTTTGTTGCCCATTACATGGAATATAGAGGTCAATTTTACAAGAAAATAACCAAACGAGTCATTTTTCTTTGTGTTGCAAAGCAAGATGCGCGGAAAATCATGGTGGAGGTACACCAAGGTGTATGTGGACCACACATGAATGGGTGACTTTTAGAAAAAAAAATATGACGATATTATACCTATGGGTCACGATTGCTAGTGTCAAATCCTTACTAACCTCAACCATTATCCCGGGTACTTTTTCATCACATCACCTCAACATGGGGCATAAATATCAACAAACTCTGACTCGAGAGGCATGTCTCAAGCAAGAATGTCTCACCTGCACTAGGATAGCTTGTCAATAAGAGCAAGACGAATCTTACCTCCCACCTCAAACAAGTGAGCAACTCCATGATGGGTACAAGAAGCTCAACAATGTGAGGTTTAACCACCTTTTGTTGGATTGTTATATCAACACTTTCCATTGATTAGAGGGAAAAACACATCTACAGATATAAAAGGGCACATTTGGCTTTTTTTGTCATGGATCTTATTAACAGGAACGAAGAATTTACGTTCGACTTTAACGTTTACCACTACACCGTATACAAAAGATTGGTCTTTACGCCCTTCCTAAAGGACCAAAGGAAAGTCTTGAATGCTACAAGACAGGCAGATTGAAACTGATACTATCAGCCACAAGATTACTAATTCGTATCATAGCTTGCTTTTAGGAAGACCAACTGATGCATTTCTTGATTTCTTCTCAACCACTCGAGAAAGTTGCTTGACAGCATCTTTTGGTAAATGGCGTGGCCTGCTCAGCCAAAGTCCTCCGTCAACAGGAAAAATTGCCCCATTTACATATTTACCTAGCAAATAACAAAAGATAAAGTCAGTACATAAAAGTTTTTAATACGGGCTTCATGAAGGCAACACCCAAGGTCGGATGCTGAGGACTGGCCTCATCTAGCTATAATTTCCATTCATGACATTCCCCCACCTCCCCGAATGAAAAATGGGAGAAGACTGCGTTTACAGCAAAAGTGTGTCAATAGTGTTAAAAAGAAAAGATGATATGACCCATCATAAGCTTGAGTAGAGACTTAATAAAACGGTGTCATTTTCAAAACAAATATATAGGAGCGTCTATTCACATACCCTAAGGGCTCGTTTAATAGAAAATACAAAGGTCTGATTTAATTACCATTACATCCCATAGAGCACAAAATATAAGGGAAATTAGGGGGGAAAGAGACTATCATGAAGAAGGATGTGTTTGATTACTTGAACTCATGTAATGTTGGTCCAACTTCAACAATGAGAATCAAATAAGTTAATGTAATAGGAGACATCATCTTGTACTGGCAATTCCGTCTCCTTCCATTACATCTACTCTTCTAGTTTATTCCCCTCTATTTTTATGCTAAGTGGAATGTGATGTTGATTACATTACACCCTCCCTGCCAAAAGATCCCTAATTGTCTATCCCCACACCCCCTCTGCTCACAAATTATCTCAAAAAAATTTGTACTTGTTCTTCGTGAGGGGAGGGGTGTGGAAGTAGACATTCGCAAAAATCTATTTGCTTAACTAAGTTGTCTAACTATAACACAAGAATAAAGTAATTACAATTGAATTACTTACAGGCAACAGAAAGACTAATAGTAAAAGGGAAATGAGTTAGCACTTCAGCATTATATGTCTAAGTAGATGATGAAAGACATGGATTGGTGTTTACTAAAACATGCCCCAAGTTCCTCGCAACCAGGACAAACATAAAATGGTTTGGGACACCTAGTGTGACAAAAGATCTACAGTCATCAAGGTAGAGGGTGGACACTAGTGGGTTAAAGGAGTACATTCTGGGAAGGCTTGTATTATTGGCAATACCTTTACTTGATGCTCCAAGGGTAAGATAATAGTACTACATCTTTGTATACTCTATCTATTGACAGGCGTTCCTTGCACATTAGTTTGCTACGTAAGAAAACGACATAGAAGAATTGGAAGCTATAGACCCGCCACGTAGGACAATGACATGGAAAACACGGAAATCTAACCTTTAATGATTGCGACCAAAACAATAAATTTAGACTATTTATTCTCCTCTACAAATAAATAATACTATAAAGAAAAATGTGAAATAAATATAACCTAAAAATATCAAAATTTTCACAAGATAAGTTATCATAAAACACCCAGTGAATTTCCCGGGGCAAAAAACTAGTGTTAGTTTTATATCCTGATCAAGATCATTCCGTTTCCCATCTCCATCCAAAATATGTAAGGAACCGAAACCCCTTCCATTCGATGTGTCACTCACCTGAAAAAAGCTCCACCAAAACAGGATTAAAGCTGCTATATCTACTCAAAAATGTGAGGTTTCAGAAAGTTTCTTAATCAAGAAGGGAATAGTTGTTTCTGGCCAGAGAGTTACTCGTTGAAGTTTAGAAATGTCACGTGTAACATCACAGGTTCTAGTGAGAACACAGAGATAAGTACATGAAAGCTATATAAAGTTTAATGAACAACTTATGACAGAAACTGCACAGATCTGGTTCTAGTATGAAAGAGGAAGTAGAATTGATATCAGGAAAACGTTCTTAAAGAAAAACAAAAAAAAAATTACTATTGCACTCCATGATTAACATTGGGGATGCAGATTTTGTATCATGTCCAATCTTGTTTGATCAACTAAGACCCTTCAAAGAGAAGCTCGCATTTTTTGGAGAAAATAAGTTTGAAATCAACTCATTGTGGAGCCTTCCTTGGTACTCTAGTTTTTTTGTGATGCTAAGTAATGCTCAAGATAAGAGTAAGGGGCAGAACTTCTCCAAGTAGTTCAAAGAGAGTGAGAGCAATCAATGCACTGTTGGATCTTAATTTGAACATTTGCAATGATATACAAGGCAAGACAGAGCACAGTACCAAAGACCCAATTTAAGCTCTCAAAAGATACAAACCAAACCATAAATTTAGCATTAACCTGGTTCGAGAGCTCTACACACTTAAACGAAGGCACTTTAGCTTTGTTTTGAGCTATAACTTTTTATGCCTCACTCTTTCCTAAGTTGGCACTGGTTATTTTCAGATTCTGAATGACAGGAGCAAAGGATACCGAGAAAGCTGAAGTAAGTGCATCAGAACGGACTCACACGAATAAATTCCAGAAGAATCACCACCATGATCAATCTAGGAGAAAAACAGAAAACAATAAAGAAAGCTCCTCCCTCTCCCAATCTTGAGGTAACCGACGTAAGTGAAGACTGCATGCATTTCTCGCAATAGTACAGAAAGCAAAAAGAGTTGAAAGATTGTACATCCATGGGAAGACAATCACAAACAGAGATCATCTTTCCACACATCTTCCCAAAATCTAAGTCAACTACCAACTTTCAAAGCCACCAATTTAAGAGAGAAGGCAGAAACCTGAATAATAAAAGCCCAACGGCAAACATGTTAAGCAGATTGAGCATCCTATCCACTAGAGTATAACCCATGCTAACTCTGAATCACACGATGCTACAATGCTGTTAATTCAGGGTAAAATGCCATAGCCCCTTTCCTACCAAAGAAATACTTTTGATGACCAATCGACCAAAACCCAGTACTCTTCCTGCCCTTGGTGTACACACTAAATCCCAAGTGACAAGATGATCATGCTCACCATTGATAGTTCCCTAAACATGGAAACATGCTCATCAGATTACCGTTACCCACATGAACTAGAATATTGAGAAGAGATGAACAGGCTAGAGGGGTACTCGACAAAAAATGAATCACTGTGATCCTCCCTCCCAATAAAAAGTAGACACCCTTCCGATTGTCCAGCAGCTTTGCCACCTTAGAGACCACATGTTCCCACAAAGACGTAATGTGTGGGTTCGCACCAAGTGGAACACTGAGGTAAATAAGAGGCCACTGTAAAGTTTGACAACCAATTAGTTGAGGAAGATGCGTGACGAAGCTGCTGTCAACACGAACCGTACTTCACCAGACTAGTCCCCATGCCAGAAAGTTGCTGTTGTCGACAATTTCAAAGTTGGCACTGGTTACTTCGTCCACATAACTTGGCCGGCGCTGACTTGGAAACAGCCCGTCCTGAGCTGATCATGTACAGATCTGGCCAAGCCACCGTCAATAACCCGTCTGTAGCTCTGTGGCTGCTGATCCCTGCCTGGTGAAATGCCAGATCCATATGTGAAATTTGGTGTTATAGATATAAGGTTCAGCCTATCTTGAACAACCACGCTCTCCACTTTTACCACCTTAACTGATTTACCCCTCTAAGAACAACCTAATTCAAGAAAGTAATTCTTCAATTTGATCTGACCTCAACCAACCCCAAAGCTCTTCCAAGTCACTTCTTCTTCTTTCATCTACCCAAAAGTGTGAAAGGCGAGGCCAAGGTTTAATGGAACCACCTAATCATAGCCATCGTCGTGACCACCAGATAGCGACTTTCGTACTGCTCTATTCATTGAGCCAAACAAATCCTCGTTTCTAAGTTATTTGCGCGAAAGATGAAAGGTTTTACCTTCGATCTACATTGAGGAGGATGCATAGGGCCCATTAGTGAGAATAGAGCAATGAGAGGAGGAGAGAAGAAGGGAAGAGAGATAAAGAGAGAGGGCCAAAGGCAGGAGAGAGAGAGAGAGAGAGAGAGAGAGAGAGAGAAGAAACACCATATCAACAAACAATTAACTAAAAACAACCCAATTATCAACTGGTTCCAGTTTTCTAGTCTGTCTATAGTATGTAACTCCACTGAAGTCTTTACTTTAGGAATCAAATTTAGTTCTATGAACAGGAAATACGTATATGTAAGTTGTAAGCAACAACACTTCACACACACAGTATTCATAGTGGAGGAAAGATATGAAATAATTTCCTACCTGCACCAGAGGCAAGGTATACAGCAGCCATAGCTATATCCCATTTTTCTCCAACTTTATAAAGTGGCATATAATCACTAGCTTTGCTTTCTATCTCATCAGGTACAAGTTTACTCATTCCAGGCGTATCACCTATTGGACCTGGTGCTATCGCATTAACTCTGATGTCGTAATCCGCCCCCCACTCCAATGCCAGGTTTCTAGTAGTTGCATCAACAGCTGCCTACAACGCCATCCATCAACAGCTAGCATAAGGACAAAAGAATCTGCCACGCTGGAAGGAAAAAGTGGTAAAACAAGCAAGGAACTCATGCCAGAAGCCGAATAATAACAAAAAGCAGAACAAACCTTGGCCGCGGATACATGAATTTGGTACCAAGAAGCTGTGTAATGCAAGGTAGCACTTATGTTCAATATTAACCCACCACCAGATGACGTTCTTCCAGGACCTCCTGTCTTGAGATATTTAAGTGCTTCGCGACACATTGTGAATGTGCCAACAGAATCAATATCCAAAACTGCAGAGAGAGGCAAAATGGAGTTACATCACAAGCAATGTAATAAAATCAAAAGAAACACATAAGATATAATTTCATTCCAGAGAAAAAAAAAATGAAGAAGAAAGGTCATGTCTTGATCACGTTAAGTTTCACAAAAAAATGATTCAGAATAATGTTGGCTTGTTGCAGAATGTCTCAGCCCTTAAAGGGTAACTTAACGCCCCAGCTCAATATTCACAATCCACATATCCGACAACTCAGAAGACTTGGCCTGGATTCTCCTTTTGTTTTATCTTGCTGGCAGTTTAAGGTCACTTAGATAAATAATTCTACAGATATTTAAAAATGGCATAAGGCCTACTAACCATTGAAACACGAAAGAAATCTGCTTACTATAATCACATTCACATCAAAGATCGCCCGCTAATTTTCTTTCTAAATGTATATACTAATTGACAATATTAAAACTAGATGGTTACAGTATATGTTAATAGGCTCATCGTTTGAACAACAGCTTTCCTAGTAAGGAGTACTTGGAGGACGAGTTATACGGAGTGTAAGGTTATCCCAGTGAGAGTGTCACGACCAAGCATACATCGGTGGTGCTTATTCTCCAGGGAAGGAGATTAAAAGGGGAAATTAGCATCATATGGAGCCGAGGATTAGTGGTGGTCTGGTGAAAGCTTGAAGTGGGATACGAATAGATCTTTATAGACAAGACGGCCATGAAGATGTTGGGTCTTTTCATATTAATTCAGATTCAATGTGGTCTAAGATTTGAATCTGGTCTAAGATGGAGCTGGCAAAAGAGGTGTTTGGGTATTCTAGAGGAGGTGTACCGCCAAGGACACACCTTGGTGGAATGATGTGGTTAGACAAGCTACAAAGGTTAAGCAGTTTAGACATACTGCGGTTTATTGGGAAGTGTAGGAGAGACAAAAAATTTGGAGAAGTACAAGAAAGCTATAGAAGAAACAAAGAAGGCGGTAAGAGAAGCAAGGACTAAAGTGAATAGGGAATCTTATAAGAAGTTGGATAGTAAAGAGGGAGAGAAAGACATTGACAAGATAGCTATTAGTTTGTATCGAGAAAAGAAGACTAGGACTCTTGGGAGAACTAAGTTCGTAAAGAATGTTGATCACAAGGAAATGAAGGATTATATAGAGATCTTATTTTGATAAGCTATATAATGGGGACGAAGTACAAGAAGTTGATGATCTTACCTTCTAGCATGATCAATTGAGATTTTTTGTGTTAAAAATGCATTAAGGAGGATGGGTTCGAAAAGAGCAATTGGGGCTGATGATATACCAATTATGGAGTGGAGATGTTTAGGTGAGAGAGGAATTGAGTGGTTAACTACCTTTTTCAACACATTTTAAAAAAGTAACAAGATGTCCAGTGGGTGGAGGAAGAGTATCCTTGTACACCATGTACAAAAATGAGAACGATCTACAATTTATGTTAATTACAGACAAATCAAACTCATGAGTCATACTACGATACCCTGGAGCGAGTAGATAAACAAAGCTTAAGAAGTAGTGAGGATATTTCGGAGAATCCGATTGGTTTCATGGCATGAATAAATTCTTCATCCTATGAGGCAACTAGTGGAGAATTACCATAACAAGAAGAAATATTTGCATATGGTTTTTATTTTAATAGTATAGGCGTATGATAAAGTACTAATGAAAGAGCTATGATGGGCAAAGGCAAGAAAATGTGTCTCAAGTAAGTACCTAGCAATCATTAGAGACATGTATAAAGTTGTAGGTACACCACTTTAGGGATCACATGAAAACTTCATTCAATTAGAGTACATCAAAAGGGGCGCCGGTTGCTTCCTTTTTTTTTTTTTTTTGTTGCCATATTTATGAATGAACTGATAAGATCCATTCAAAATGATCTATCATTGTAGATCATAGTGCATGATATTTTTTAATGATATTGTTCTCATTCATGAATAGCGAACATGGTGTGGCTAAGTTGGTATTGTGGAGACAAGCACTAAAATCAAGGGGTTCCCATATTAAATAGAAGCAAAATCTATGGAATGTAAATTTTTAACAGGGTATACAAGTGAGGTAACATTAGATGGAAAAGTTATTCTCACGAGTAACGTTATCCATTAAATAGGTTCCATTATTCAAAAAGATAGGAAATTGGATGGAGATACAGCTCACAAAGACGAGGCAATTTGGTTAAAGTGGAAATGCGTTATTGAATTTCTATGAGATTGGGGTATGTCTTTGAGATTTTAAGGAAATTTTTACCACACAACAATTTGACCTTCTTTATATGGAACGGAGGAGATACATGTAGGTTATGATTGATGGGGCATACTAAAAGAGACCGATTGAGGAATGAGCTAAATAGGGACAAGGTGGGAGTTGCACCAATCGAGGATAAGATGCGAGAGAATCTTGTGCATTGATTTGACATGTCAAGGGAAGACTAGATTTTGTAATGCACCTCTCATGGGATGGAGTAATGAAAAGGTAGAGGGCAGTAGAGGGAGACCTATGACAACATGGGTAAGAGTTATTGAGAGTTATACGCCGTTTCTTGGATTGACGAGAGTTTATCTTGAGATAGCAATAAGTGGAGAGAGGGAATTTCTATTGATAAAGGGGCCTTATTCCTTTTATTTTAAAACTATTTGAGCATATTTTGCAAATTTGTCTTGAAAATAATATTAAAATAAAACTTTTTCTTTTGAAATTGTTTTAGAACTTTGATGATGCCTAATGACGACTCATGTTAGCCGACCCCAAATCAATTTGGAATTAAGGCTCTGATGTCGTTGTAGTACTTGAACAACAGGTTTCTTTCGAACACTGGGATCAAATGTTTGTTAAGAAACTAGATGCACGAGGAAAAGACTAAGGTTAAAAGCTGAACCGAGCAAAGCAATGGAGCAGTCATGTTCGTACTATATCAATTGAACAAGCATTCAAGCATGACCTGAAGTTGAGATTGCAAGCTTGAGCGAGTTCACAAAGCTGAGCAATGACCATGAGTGAATTAGTTTAAATTTCAGAGGGTAAATGAGCACAGCTCGCAAACATGATCTAGCTGATTCGAGCAGAAAGTCTTCTTTAGAGTTTATTTACACTTAGCACCAAAAACAGTGAACTAGTATACACTAGTGAAAAACAAATTACACAAAGAAACAATTAACGAGACGACAATTACATAATGAGAAACTACGAAGGCCTAAATCTTTCTGCTGATGTTCCCAAACCAGAATCTCTACAGTCTAAACTAGGTAGCTGTTGTACACCATAATAGAACCTTCACCTATCAAATCTAGCATAGTAATATGCTGAGGCCCTATTCTTTTCGACTCTAACAAGAGAGTACATATAGAACTTTTATTATTATTTTGCCATTATTTGTTACTCCCTCCGTCCTCTAAAGATTGACAAATTTTCTATTATAGTCCGTCCACAAAAACAGTCAAGGTCAAGGGGCTAAAAATACATCATTAATTAACTTTCCATATTAACATCTTTTTTTTTGTCAATTATCAATTTCTCC
>CAAKMY010038171.1:622-13141 GCA_901111285.1 Corrigiola litoralis
ATTCTGGCTTTCCTAAAAAAACATAGGGACATTTTGACTTTTATGCTAAACCACAAGGGTACTTTAGAGAAAATCCCTAAAATAAAAGTAGACGGTCTCTTCCAAAATCTTTTGAACTTAGATTGCCTTGACTAAATATTAACGCTTTTGATATTTTGTTAGTTAGGTGCTCTTTAATTTTCTATTTTCCTCCCATTGTTTCATGCTTTGTTTGGTGTTTTTCTTCAAATTGGTTTACTTTTATACTTTCTTATATTATATTTTCGCTCCTCATGTCCCATTATTATTCCTCCTTTAAAAAAAATAAATTTAGAGTAAGAAACTTTGGACTAGTACCTTACATTATGGGCACCTATAAAATTTTCTCCCTTCAATTTCTGATTCTTTGTTTAATGTAAGTATGATTACATAACCATATTTGAAATTTGGATGGTAAATTTATTTATTTTTTTAAAAAAAATTGATAATAACTCCTCTATTTCAAACAACTACCATTCTACCAAATAAAAAGTTTTTTTCAAAATAACTACCTCATAGGACACTTTTGTTCTAAAATCCATACCAACCTTCAACTCCAGCCTCTTGAAAAGTAAATTGACCATTTTACCCTTATTATTTTTCTTCCAAGTGTCTCATTCTACCTACCTTTCTTAAACCCCCTCTCCTCCTATTTCATATGATGAATCAATTTCTAACCCTAAGGGTTGCCTGGATTGGGGGGAAAACATTAAGGGGGTAATAAAGCATTAAATGAAGGAGGAGATGTATGGATATAGGTGGTGGTGGTGGTTGGGGGAGGAAAAAATAGGGGGATGATCACCCACTTTGGGGGAAAAACTATTACCCTAATGGGAAGATGGTTAACTATTACCCTCCTTTTAGGGGGTAACTATTAGTCTATTACTCTCCTTGCACCATTTTTCTCTTTCCTCCACCATCATCACCACCTCAACTCACCTATATTCTTTTTAATTTTTTGCCCATTAATTACCCCCTCAATTACTCCATTCCCCCCCCCCCAATCCAGACGACTCCTAACATTCAATAATCACCTCAATTCATCCCTCTCTCTCTCACAGTGCAACATTATCGATTCCTCTTTGAATTGCAAAGTAATAGAAACACTGCCACACGCAAACTCTGGTTTAGAGTGCGTTTATGGCGGGAGTAAATAGCACCAAACCCCTAATTTGAGAAAAACAGTTAAAGAAAGCTAATAGACGAGAGAAGAGATAAAGAAGCAGAGACGAGAGAGGAGTTTACTAATTATTGAGATGGCAGGAAAATGAAACAGAGAGGAGAGGAGAATGAAAAAGAGAAGAGAGGCGAATGTGGGGTAAATGCAATTTGGTAAGTTAGTTGAGGTTCATAAATAGGGAGGGTAGGATAGGAAATAAATGTGAGATTTTTATTTTTTTTATTTTTAGCCGGAATATAACACAAGTTTCTAATTTAAGTAGCCGGAGTTGAAGTTTGTGTGAGCGTCGTCGCCCGTAGAGGTCGATAGGGGGGCGAGTCCCTCTTTTTCGCTCGTGTACGGATGCTCAAGAGCTCTACCACATAGGGAGTAGGACTCGGGGGGTTAGGGACCCCTCGGCCAAGCCTTCGTGGCTCCCACGGTGTCGGTTTCGTGGCTGACCCGATCTGCAAGGCAGGATATGTGCATAGGGACTGACAGGAGCCAGTGCACTGCAAGAGGGGGGGAAGGGACCAGATCAAAAGCCAACACCATGAAATGTGGCGCCAGGTTACAGAGGTATGGAATGTGCCTCTATCTGGTTGTGGTAAGTGTGAGATGCAAGGAATAGGGGTAGAAAGGTTGGCGCCTAGTAAGTAGGCGCCAGGCTCCAGAGGCAGACATGTGCCTCTGTTATGACGTGTACGATCGACTAGAGTCGTCAACAAGGGTTGAGGTACCTTAGGAACCGCGAACCTCGCAAATCTAGCCTCAGACCCATGAGGGTACATGAGATGTAGATAGGAGCAAGGTTTTGCTCGAATCTAGTGCATCTTCATGAATGACTCATGGATTGATCAGGCTTTACCTAGAGGGAGTCGATTTCTGGAACTCTCGGTGTCATAAAAGGTTAATAAATATAATCGAGGGCAAAGTTATCGTTTAAGCTGTAAAACTCGAGTTTTAGTGAATTGCAAGGTCGGGAGCTAAAATGGTAGTAATGTACCATTATAGTCTGACTCTGCTATTTTAGGTAGGTTTGTGAAACGGAAGGATATAGCTAAGAGTCGGGTGTAGGTCCTTACGTCCCAAAAATGTCATGTAACATGGCACATTGTAGAGTCTATTTATCCTCACAGGGCTGAATATGTGAGTACGGATTTGGGCGTCTACAGTTTGGTATGAATTTTAGAACAAAAATTTATTATTAGGTAGTTATTTGTAAAAAACTTTTTATTAGGTAGTTGTTTGGAAAAAAATGTATTTTATTAGGTAGTTATTATCAAAATTTCCTATTTTTTCAAGGGGGTATGAGAAGGGGAAACGAGAAAGGGAAATGAGAAGGAAAAATGTAATATACGAAAGTAGAGTGATGAAATTAGACCGGCTTGAAACTGGACCGAGTTCAAACCTAAGGTCAAGCCCGCAAGCCCGACCGCAACAACCCAATTTTTTCATATTTTTTATCGATTTAAGTTTTTTTATGACTTATAAAACATCCAAAACAAAACACACTAGCAACATTTGTAAGTTGATTTTATTTTTGCAATTTTTTTTATATGTTTTTATTCCCACGGTTGCGTAGATTTTGAATAGATAACTAGACAAAAAAAAAAGGTTTCTTCAATTGTACACCGAGGTGAGAGTTATAATTAATATATAACTACAGTGCAAAAAAAAAAAAAACGATTTGGCTTGAAGCCCGAATAGACCTGGTTCTGGCCTGAAGGCCAAAAACCGCTTTAAATCAAGTATAAGATTAAAGCAATTCTGATAACAAAAGGAAAAATGGAGTGAAATAGGAGAAAAATAAAAAACGGGAGAGCATCTCACTAACATATTATCAACGGTTTTAGTAGGCTACAATATTGGTCAACCCAAATAAAGTTCGGATTATTGTTATTCGAAAGTGAAGTTGAGATTATTATTGGTCAATTATCCAAAGTTGGGTTGTTTAAATTCTATTCACATTATATTTTTTATTTTCGTTTTGGTAAACTTACAAATTAATCTCATTACTTTGTTATTACACGCAATTAAGTTCCTTAGGTTCTAATTGTCGCAAATAAATTTCATTAGTTTTTCGAGATGTGCAAATAAACTCAACTGCATATTTTCAGGTCAATCTCTCAACTAAAAGTTAACTATACATTATATGTGCATATGAATGTACATGGAATACAAAATTATATGTGACAATTTTTTTTTATTTACATTTTAAGTTCATAGAAGATGAAAATATCAAATTGGACTATGATATCTCAAGGCATGCTGATTGTAATTGAGATGGTAAGGAAGAATATAGCACACTATAAGTTGAGAAAGATAAAGTTGAAAAATACACATAGAAGTTTGTAGACAAGGCTGTATAAAATAAAGTATTTTGGATTGTATACATGAAAATACATATTTTTCAACAACTTAATTTTCCCAAAATATGTAATAGGATTTAATATATATTTACGTTCGACTAGTTATGTGGTTGATTTGTTAAATATTGCCGGGTCTATGAGACCATAATCAATAATCATAGTCTCCTATCCCTCACAAAAAAGTGGTTAACAAAATCTTTTCAAATATAGTAACACGCTATTAAGAGGTAAGAAACTTAATTCTGAACCATATTATAATTTCTTCTTTGAAGGGCTTTTATTTTAAAACCAAATATTATAAAACATCTAAGATGTATAATACTCTTTCTGACCAATAATAAGCTTCGATATACTATTTGCAGTCTCTAGTACAACTCTTATAACCTTTTTTGTTTTTTGAAATTCACAACACTTACAACCTTATTTTTTCAATTTATATATTATTAGTTTAAATAAATTTCAACATTTTGTGAAAGAATTTTTTTATAACAAATGTAAATATCTTATATTTATGATATAATTCTTTATGTTTTAATATATATTTATAATCAAAGTTTTGAATATTTAATCATTAAAATCAAATATAAAAGCTAATCTATCTATCTATACAATATTGTTAAAAAGCGTAATTGTCACTGTATTGCGCCAAGTCACCATGTCACGATATTCCGCCATATCAACCTCCACATATCATTACTTTATCTGTCATGCCTTAATATTGTTTATAGTAATAAATATTTCAATTTAACTAAAAAAGTAATCAATATATTACTAATAACATTAGTAAGATTTTTCATAATAAAAACTAAAAGTATATCATTTTCTAGAAAGTTTGATGACAAGAAAGAAAAAAAATTATGAATATCTATAAAATCCGAGCAACGGGCCAAACACTAGTTATGGGTGAGGAGGAGTAATGGATAATGCATGGTTACACTTCTTGTACCAAAGGCAGCAGAGTAGTGCACTAGTGCATTAGAATACGTTTCCTAGTTCTCTTCCGTATCAGTTGTCTGTATGTTAACCTTTGGAAGAGAAGGATTTTACTTATTTTGATTTCTTTTTTCTTTAAATACCAACTCATAGCCTCATAGAAGCATGTCGCTATCTGTCCTTTTCTAAGCCATATGTCACTTGAAAATGAAAGGACAGTCAAATTACTCGAAGTTCCCTTATCCTTTTGTTTTCATCTATCCCTTGCATTCACTCTCCACAAATACATTAATTTGTACGAAATGAAGAGCAAATATTTAATACAACCCTTAATTTTTTTTTATCAAGAATAAACTAAAGTGTTACATTATCCATTGATTAATATTCTATACTTGTATATAATTACGAAGATGACACATTATCTAAACTCACGTGCCTCCTAAGTTATGAAAAGATGAAATTAATCCGTTTATATTCATTTTATATTATGAATTTTTTTTGAGAAATAAATACAATTTTATTTCACCAAAATTATAGCCAGATATAAAGTGAACCAAAAGAGCACACAAAAGAGCAGTACATGCCCAATAGAACAAGGAAATCAACCAACCAATCAACTAATCAAGTAAGTCTAAGGACCTCTCAGAATCAGATAAATTCAATAGAACTTCTAACGTCGTGACATTGACTTCAAATTTAATCTGCCAGAGAACTTGCTCAACTATCCTAACATTGTTATAAAAGTGTTTTCTAATTCCTCTCCATCCATATTGCATAAACATCAGCAATAAAAGAGCATTTGATTTGTTGATTGATCCAGTACTTACCTCTCACCTTCTTTGTAAACAAGAACAACTCCTTTTGAAGTCTATAGACTCTCCTATGGATCCTTTTACAATGCAACAACTTCTGCCAAATATTCCTAGAAAACTCACTGTAAAAAAAAAAGGTGGTTCCTAGACTACTCTTGATGCTTCCTATAGAGAGTGCATCTATTCATCAATATAAGGCCTCTTTTACGAGAGATTATTGTATGGTCCACGATCAATGTTCTCACCTCTCACAAAGAGGTGGTTGGCAATATCTATTTTGTATATGATAAGTCGATAACCACCTCTTTGTGATACGGGATTGCGGGAGCATAGGTCCTAGACCATGCAAAACTTTCTCTTCTTTTACACAGACTATGAACACTAGGTAAGTAGTAGATAAGTAGTCCATAGCAAAAACATTGATCACAACATGTCTCGAATAATTAGAAATATCCGAGATGTGCTTAGTCCATTTCGGAGTTGCAGTTTGTCTCTGAAGAAATTATACGCTTGTTTCAGATTCAGAGAACCATGTGAAGTCCATTCCGACAAAAAACTTCTTAGCATATCCCTTTTGAAATAAGCTCTCATCCCTAATCCATATATATTCTTCCATCCCTAAGAGCATTCAGAATTGGCGCGCCTTATAGTTCCATGAATCCCTTTTGCACATAATACCTCATAATCCATGTACACTAGACATTTTGAGTTGTCCCCTTAATCTTGCAAATCCATTTGAACAACAGAGCTTTGTTACAACTCAAAATTATCTCTATACCAAGGCCACCCTCTTCCTTAGGCATAGAAATTATGTTTTAAGTAACAAATGTCAACTTTCTAGTACCCTCTGCATGATTCCAAAAGAAGTTTCTACACAATTGTACAATCCTCTTCTGAACTAGAAATTTTATAAGCCAAAAATGACAAAGTTGAGTAACTCAACTTCACCAGCATATCTCAGATATCGAGAGGTCCAATAAGTGATTTTCCCCTTATCATACTAATAAGACATTAGAACATCTTAGTTGTGAGCCTTGAGAAATTAGGGGGGATTTCCAAGTATATTAAGGGAAAATCACCAAGAACAAAACCTATTTGTGCCAAGAGCTCCTACAAAACATCATGTTTTACAACACTCAAATAAATACTTGATTTCTGAGGGTTTGCTCTAAGGCCAGATCAGACATTCCAGCAAAAATATCAAGTCAAGTTTTGATTATTGATATATAAGTAACATCAACTATAGTAAACACCAGAATATAATCAGTAAAAGTTAAGTAGATTAAATCCATCCTTAAACATTTTAAAATCCCTTGGTCTTGAAAGCATTCCTTAAAATTCTAGAGAAGCTTTCCATACAGAAAGCAAATAGGAAGGGAGAGAATGAATCTCCTAGCCTAAGTCCTCATTTACCAAGGGATTAATATAACCATGAGGATCCCTCTCAATGCAAATTGTGATTTTGGTGATATAAGTCATAATCCAATATGTGAACATTCCTCAAATAAGACTAGTCAAGAGATTCAAATGCCTTTCTAATATCAACCTTCACAATATTCCTTGGGAAACAAGTATTCTACCATACTCCCTCCAATCCGGTCATTCCATTCTATTTCCTTTTTCCACAAAGTTTAAGAAAAGGCAAGTAGGTATGGTAATGATGCACCTTAGTTATGTGATGGTGAGCCTTTTAGCTTTGTAAAACCCCACTTGCAAGGGCAATAATGTAACATCCCCATACAATACTTAACATAAAAGGAAATGAGTGAAAATGAGTGGGACATCCTTAAATAGAATATGAGGGAAATGAGCAGGATTGAGGGAGTACTTCCTAACAAGTTCCTTTGCCGAAGCACATCATTAAACAAACTTCTTCCTTTTGTTAAAGCTGCTTTTTCAAGACCTATAATATCAGTTGTGACCTTCGGTAATCTAACCAGGAAGAACAGAATTTTGTACCTTGGTCTTGCTTTTTATATATATAGAGAGAGAGAACCATCAACTTTCAAATAGATATGCAAAGAACCTTTACGAGAGGGAGAATCTGAATATGTGGATTTCTTGGGTTAAAAGCCTCGAGTTCTAGCCATGGTGAAGCAAATGGAGTGACGTGTTGGACGTCAAAACACAGATTTTATTTAAAATTTTACCCCTATTTTTCTTTGATAATTAAATTTTGAAATTTGTGCTATCAATCTCTAAAAATAGGACTACTTATAAAAATGTTTCTTGGGCACATTGGTTCACAATCCAACACTGCTGGAGCCCTTTGGTAAAGGACTTGGTTTACCAGGCTAGTCCGAAGGAGGTGGTGGTGGTGGTGTAGCTGTCGTCGGGGATGTGTGAAGAGAGGGGATTGGATGGGGTGGACCGATGAAGGCATCGATGGAGGTTTTGTTTGTTGCGGTGGTGGTGGTGGTGAATATTGTTGTTGTGGGGGATTGAAGGTGATTGTTGGGTCCTTTGGAGGGGGTTGGGAGTGGAGTATGTGGTGTTTATTGGGTGGTGGGAGGGTGAAGAGTATATGTTTTTTTTTCACTTTTTTTTAGGAGTCATTTAGTTTTGGAGGGAATTGGAAAAGGGTGGGTTTGAGGTGGACATGGGAAAGAGTAACAAAATCACCAACTTACTTGACGAATCCGTCGAGCAGTATCTTCAACCAAAACAAGTTGATTTAAAGGTATGATTGGGCAAAAAGGTTTTATAAGATATTGGTTCGTAAAAAACGTTTTATAAAGATTAAAGGTATTCAACAACAAAAAAAAAACCCCTATTATTAAACGTGTTTCTGCTCTAGCGTAGAAGGGGAATTGACATTGCTCTCTAACGTCTATGATACTACTTGTAACTTGTGAGGCAGTCAAAGACTTGTAACTTTAACATTTCACTTCAAGATTTGTGGCAGTAATCGGCTGTTTCAAGAGATTAAAGTGATTATGTTAGAACATCACAGGATAACTTTATCTATTGCCGTCCTAAACGAGGCATGGGCCATGAAAGATAAAAAGAATGATACGTAATTTTGGTGGACGATGAAAATGGTGCCAAGCTGGGTATCTTTCAAAGTGGAAACTTTTCATTTTAACCCCACAATCCCAACTGCTCCACCCTTTTCTCAGTCACTCTCCGTCCTTTTTGCCCATTTCTAGTGAAACTAAAGTGGCATGGATTGGAGTCTGACAAGGAGCAGTCTCTCCTCTTTTATTTGTAGGCTTTTCCTAATTTCCCCCGCTTCCAGTAAAAACGCATACACCCAGTTCCACTCATAAGTTAACGTTTTGACTTTGACACTATTTGAAATCATATTTTAACTATCGATAACTCAAAAAATATAAGTAAGAAAAAAATAAAAAAATACCATAACCATCATAAAATTTTAAAATATAAAAATCAAAATATTGAGTTATAAATGGTCAAAGTATGACCTCGACAAATGTGAAAAAGCAAACGTTAACTTATGAGTGGAACGGAAAGAGTACTAAATTGGCAGGTGAGATTTTCTCTCTGTTGTATAGCATTGTTTAAGGTAAAAACTTATAATTGGGAGATAAAAAGAATTGGTAGAACGGTCTATGAGAGGACTTGTCAAAAGCAATTGCTATTTTAGAAATTCTAATAACATTTACAAAATCATGTGTATTTTTAAAATTATAATGTTAAAAGAAATTCTATAAATGCATGTTTTAATATTTATTTTGGGTGTCCCAGTTATTTTGTCCCATTTATATTTTTGGCTATTTGCCAACTAAAATAACAAAATTGCCCTTTTCTTAAAAAGATTTTACCCTGCCATGTGATAATTTAAGCCCACCATCCACTAACTAGTGGGCTCGTTAGAAATGATATTTCTTTTTTGAAAAACAAAACTCTTATGAAACTGTCTTCTTGTAAATTACATAGGACTATTCCATTAAAATGTCCAAAACTCATTAATCTTATCTCTTGGTTGCGATACCAACCCTATCCCCGCACTACGACTTCCCCTCTCCGCCTCGCCACCACAACTCCTCCTATATTCCCTTTTTGGTAAAAATTATAAGATAAACATTACCAACCACATGTAAGCTAAACAAACCACCATGTAAAATAAACAACCTAACTATTTTAGATAGTAGCTAAACTATTTAAGACAAAGGAGAAAAACTCCATCTTGAATAACCATTAATGTTAAAAACAAACAGACATAACAACACCACTAAAATTTAAAGGCTACTAGACCACTCAAAATCAAAGATTTTCATAGTATTTCTATCTACAAAGTAATCGATACCTTAACATCTCATGTCTAGGAATAACAATATAGAATCTTTAATGATTTTTTATATTTCAAATGGTATAGATAGAAAGCACACAACAAAGCATTGGTGATCATCTTCCTCCACACGTACATCAACTACTTTGTTTTCTGCCCAGAAGCTTAGTTGGACACATAAATATGGATACTATATTTATATCGTACTATCTTCATTTCTTTAGTTTCTTTTCATTGTCCCTTTGAACATATGCCAATTTTATTTACTAAAAATATTTAGTTAACATGTTAGCAAACATTATTAAAAGTTGATATTTTTAATCTATTCATTAATATAATACAGATAAAACAAGATCCTATATGACTATAAAAATCTCATAAATGTTGAAAAAAAAATCTAAAGTCAATTATATACATGAATAGAGCCCAAAAGTATAAAATCTGGTAATAGAAAGCCTACAATTTAGTATGGAATTAAGCTCACTCAGACACCACTTTCTAAATTCACACTGAAATATGGTATATACTCATGTTTTTCAACATGATTCCATCATAGATCACAATTAGAGCTATTAATAATCCGCAACTTATGTAACTTCTCTTTCACCTGCACCCTCTTCCCAACCACACTGCCACAAAGTAGTGTCTGTGTATATTTTATCTCTAGTAAACAACATTTTCATCAACAATTATGTTCAATACCCCTAAATAAGCTAGAAAAGTCAACAACTTTGAGCTCATTGCCTGCAGTTATGTTATCTCTACACACCTGCTTTACTTGCTCTTTATGTATACAAGTTCTTTTGCAATACCAACTTATCGAGTACATTCTTTGGTTTGTAATCAAACCATCCTCCCCTTCATTTATATCTGATTCACCCACTTAATCCAAAGGTGATTAGTCTTAGACCCACAACACAAATTTTTATACGGAGGATTAGTTCCACTCCTGAACCCCTTTTAAACGTAAACCTCCTATCTTCTTGGCCTTATAAACCCAATTCCTGGCTATAAAAGGGCCTTTTTGATAAGCCTCTTTACTTTCCCACAAGAAATCTTTAAAATTACCTTCAATATTCTTAATTATAATAATAGGTAACACAAAGATATTGACCCAATAAGAATGAATGTTAAGCAAAATAGATTCAATCAGAACAAGTCTACTTGCATTGGAGAGTTTTCTAGAACTCAACCATCTAATATCCTTGCAATTACCTTCTCAACAAGGTTTTTGCAACTAGTTAGAGACAATCTCTTACTAGAAATTTTAACCCCCAAATAATTGAAAGGCATACTTCTACCCTTAACGGCTTCTCCATTATCCACATCATTAGACTTCTTTATGTTAAATTTCTAAACCAGAAGCCTAAAAAAAGCTTTGAAAACCTCTCATCATCACAAAAATAGCATTAATATGACCTTTACAAAACATAATAAATCATCTGCAAAACATAGATGATACAATAATCCAATATCCCTACACAAAGAATGAAATTTGAACTCCTCAATTTGAACAACCTTTATGAGCAACCGAGTCAAGTATTCTATACAAATGGTGAAGATTAAAGGAGAAAGAGGGTAACTGATATGCTTTATTTTATAGAGCATAAATTGGTGTTTTTACCTTACTTTGATGTGATTTAGACTTGGAAAGTATATTAATCCCCATGGTTTGTATTTCTTAAGATTAGTTGGGAATATGAGCTTTATTGGTAGTATTCCAAGATAAGGGGTTATTTTGGTCTTTTCATAGTACCCCGAGTTTTGTTTTTAACTTCATGGTGACCAAGACTTGAAGAGTCAAGAGAAAGTGAAGAGTTCAAGAGAAGAAGAAATTGAAGACTGCCCGCCCACGCCACTCGCTGACCACTTAGGCAGTGCACGGAGACAGGAACATGGAATTAGAGATCAGAGTACGAAGTCTGCGACTCGCCCCTTGGACCCGCGAGTCGCAGATCTACTTTATGCGACTCACTGATGCCTCAGTGAGTCGCGGACCCTGTTTTGCGTACTTTTCTTATTTTTACCATGTTTGGTTCGGTTTGACTTATTTGTCCTAGTACAACTAGGAGGTTTATTCTAGAGTATATAAAGAGACTGTTTAGACTTATTTTCAGTCATTCATCATACTACTAGCGTATTTTTATTATTTTGAAGAATATCATGTCTATGGAGAGTTATTCTACTCTGCTTTGGTTAAAGATTCAAGTAAGTTTATACTCCCTCCGTCCCATAATAAGCTTCTACATTTGACTTTAAAAGTCAAACATTCTAAACTTTGACCATAAATATATAATAAAATATAGATAATTATAATATGATAATAAGATATTTATATTCGTACTCAAAAGATCTTTCGTAAAAATATGATATTTATAAAATAAATTAATATAAAGATTGTTAAAGTAATGGTCAAAGTTTTATCTTAAACACCGTAAAAAAGCAAAGTAGAAGCTTATAATTATGGGACAAAGGGAGTATTATATTATTGTGATTATTCTCCTTTCATCTTGTACTTAATTTTTATCACTGAAACATATTATGCTTATAAAGCACTTATTTATGATTGTTAATCAATACATAGATCATATTGCAACAAGTAATATATAGGTCGAATTTGTCAATGAAACAAGATTCTTAACCTTAGAAATCAAGGTCAAAATTATAGCATTCAATTGTTTCAAAGTTTTCCAAGGAGGATAAAAAAACACATCACAACTTTAGCCATTTCTTCACCATACTCCATCCCCATGTCATTACTTTCTCCCGCCCCCAAGAGTTATTCTCTCACCTCCCCCTCCCTCACTACCCACGACAACCTCCCTCCCTCACCCATGTGACAAACCCCGTCCTAAATCCGCAACGGCAATATCATCTGATGTTCTTTTTCCGTGCAAGCCACCAATTTGGCAGCTAAGTGTTCCGCACATGGGGCCTGTTACTAAGGAGTAGAGCTGCCAATCGGGCGGGTCG
>CAAKMY010038171.1:13231-33830 GCA_901111285.1 Corrigiola litoralis
TCGGGTCATTTATTCTTTCGGGTCGGGTTAGGGTCGGTTCGGTTTTGCCAGCTCTACTAAGGAGTAAACACAAACCCACATGATGCGTTTCAGACAACAATCATGACGAGAGAATGTTTGTTAGGAATGAAAAACTAAAATATTGCTCAAACAAAGTATTACTCGGCTAAACGAAAAACAGAATCTACGTCGGACATCCGATGACATTGAGATGATAGTGGCGATCAAAGGCCGCGACATTTGGGAGCGGTGGCAGCATCCTTACACACTAACACAGAGAAAGGCGCAGTCGAACTTTGGGCAATACTACTCTATACGGAGTAATTTACTACGTTGTTTTAATCCGAGACTGACAAAATATAACGGGATCTGTGCCTCGCAGTAAAAAATAAAAAATAAAAATTGGCCACATCTGCAGCAGCAACAGCAGATGATTGCGGAACACGTGCACCCTCAGATTTTCCCAATCAACAGGAGTGAGCAGCCTTAGCTTAATGTAACCCAATCATATCATCTGACACTCCCAATCAATTTTTCTCTCTCTCCACTGTCACATTTCTCCTCTCTCTATCTCTCTCTCTTTCTCTCATCACTTCCTTTCCCAACTTCTTGCTTCTTCCTAATTTTCCATGGACTAACTTTGTGATATAATTTTGATTTCATCATAAATCCATTCTTTTTTGAAGTCATAAAAGATTAAAAATGGCATCATATTATCACACACATGGGAACACTACTAGCACAGAAGTCCCTGACCATGGTTTACACACACTTATCCTCATGAACCCAAACTTAGCTCATACTCATGCTCATCCCCATAATAGTCCTAATGGTGGATATGATTCTCACCAACAACACCAACCACCACCATCCCACAACATCCTCCTCCTCAACTCGGCCGCAGCGGCAGCTGCCTTTTCGCACCCCCCTCCATCACCCCACCATCAGTTTGTACGCCTTCCTGCGCCGCAACAGGATAACATTACTCTGTACGGATACCCCCAAGAAGACGCGCGTGAATTCTCACGCGCCAGGCAGGGGCTTTCCTTGAGCTTGTCTTCACAGAACCCGTCTTTCGGACACCACCAAAATGGGCCGGAAGGGGTCCAAGCTGACGACGGTGGTGGCAGCGGCGAGGGTGCCGGGGGGCAGGTGTCGGTCATGGGGTCTAAGTACTTAAGGGCAGCTCAAGAATTGCTGGAAGAAGTGGTTCATGTTGGTGATCATGGGTTGAACCTCAAGAGTAGTACTACTGATCATGAGTCTCCGAAGAAGGGCAAGGGTGTCGGCGATTCGGCCTCCGAAGAGAAACACCATGGTGGTAGCAGTGGCGGCGGCAGTACACAGCTGAGCACTGCAGAGAGGCAGGATATTCAGATGAAGAAGGCCAAGCTTGCTACTATGCTTGAAGAGGTAAAAGAATGAAAAGTCTCATTCTTGTAAGTATATAAGTTGTGGTTTATAAGGATTTTGTGAGGTGATTTTTATTTTATTGTTTAATGTTAGAAGGGGGGAATTGATGTGAGGGTCTTTTTCAACTAAATTTGATTCATCAGCTTTTAACAGCAATTTGTGTATCTCTGTGTTTGTGTCAGAACTTTTCTGTTAAGAGTTACTATCAGTCTAACCGAGAGTATTTTTGTCTTCAGTTGTCAAAATTTTTAAGAACACATCACTTTTGTTCCCTTTCACCCTTTACAGAAATTTATTACTATAGTGGGTTTTGATTGTAACACCTCATGCCTCATAGATGTTACATAGTACTACCAATTCAATCAATTCATAGATTAAAGTAACTATGTGTGTATCTGCAAAAGCAATTTATTACTCCTGTACAACTTCTGAAAATTGTTTAATTGTTGTTTATGTGAAGGCAGAGCAAAGGTACAGACAGTATCACAACCAAATGCAAATTGTAATAGAATCCTTTGAGAGAGCAGCAGGAATGGGATCAGCAAAGACATACACAGCCTTGGCACTGAAGACGATCTCGAAGCAGTTCCGGTGCCTCAAGGATGCAATCCAAGGCCAAATCAAAGTAGCCAACAAGACCTTGGGTGAGGAAGAAGGTGGCTCAGGTTCTACACCTGGAAAGATTGAGGGGTCGAGGTTGAAATTCATTGATCACCAGATTAGGCAACAAAGGGCATTGCAACAGCTGGGAATGATCCAAAACCATAATGCTTGGAGGCCTCAAAGAGGATTGCCCGAGAGATCGGTTTCTGTTCTTCGAGCTTGGCTCTTTGAACACTTCCTACACCCGTAAGTATATAATCTTAATTCTTCTATCAAAGTTTCTTGAACTCTAGCATATCATAAGGGGCTTGAACCCTTCATTAGCTTGGAATTGACCATTGGGTCAATTGTCAAGTATCAAATGCTACTTCACTGTAGTTATCAAAGAGAGGATATTTAGTGAAATATGTGATTAGGATAATATTCTTAATTTGCAGTATCATCAATTAATTACATTATTTTTGGATTTGGCTTTTCAGGTACCCGAAAGATTCTGACAAGATCATGCTAGCCAAACAAACTGGACTCACTAGGAGCCAGGTATGTTAAAGGGAAAGAATTATTTAGCTTGTAATGATTATTTTTTTTTAAAGGAAAGAAACACCAATTTCATTGCTTTGATGATGAAATAATACAGGTTTCCAATTGGTTCATAAATGCCCGTGTACGTCTTTGGAAGCCAATGATTGAAGAAATGTACAATGAAGAGCTTAAGGAGCGAGAACTGAATGGTTCAGAGGAGAAAGCAAGCACCAAGGAAAACAGCAATGACGATGGTGATGGGTCCAATTCTATCACAGACCATGAGAAAATCAACATTGTTGAAGGTCAAGTTAAGCCTTGCATTCAAAATAATGGTCACTCTTCATCGACATCATTCATTCACATACCCTCAAGTACCGCGACGCTGTACAAAGGTAATAACAGCATGCCTCAAAACCAGCATGGATTCACCCTCAATGGTTCATTTGACATGGAAGGTATTTCCCAAGCAAGCCCCAAGAGACAAAGAAGCAATGAAGTTCCTCGTTACGAAAGTAGTAATGGTGAGATATTGATAAAATTTGGGAATGAGAAGCAAGAAAGAGACCATGGGTATCCCATCATTTCTGGAGGTATGAACTTTTTAGGAGGAGGGGAGTTAGGATCATATCCAATAGGGGAAATAGAGAGGTTTGAAACAGAGGATTTTCCTCCGAGATTTCTTCAAGGGAATGGGATTTCCCTTTCCCTTGGACTCCCACCTTCCTGTGACAATCATCAACAGTTCAATAATCTTGCTGCAACAAGTCACACATTCATGTCCCCGAATCAAAACATCCAGTTTCGACGTGGAAATGATTTCGATTCAATGAGCAGTCCATCTTCGCATTCATCTGCTGCTGCTTTTGAGTGCATTGACATCCAAAACCGCAAGGGTTTTGCAGCTCAGTTGCTACCTGACTTTGTGGCTTAAAGGGATGAAAGATTTAGTACATATAGTGATCACTATACCTTCTTAATTTAGTTTTGCATAGAACAACTTAGATATGTTCACATAGCTTAAGGTTGGGATCATAAGGGCATTGAGAATGTATATTATTTTTGTAGTCATGTATTTGATGATAGTATATGGATAGCAAATTAAATGATTGAATAATATCAGAATACGTATAATTAAGGTGTTGATTATATGATACATATGCATGTTTCAGTTTCACCAGCCCCGGTTTACTAAGGAGACCCTTTTTAATGCTCTTTCTATCTTATACTCCGTACTAACTTCATACAGTATATCAGTAGCTTTCTGAGCTGACTGTTTGGGATGTCCTGAGAAAATGACTAGAAAAGCTCACTTGAGTCAGCTTTCTGTGACAGGGGTTACGGCACTATAATGAGGCGATACTGCTTCATGCATGTTGACACTAACTTGTTTATCTTCTTTGATGTTTCCTGATTTAATATTAAGAACCTGGTACTCCTATGAAAGCGAGGCTCACTAACCTCTGGGGGGGAAAAGAGAGCGTGCGTCGAGTGTAGGGAGATGTCAATATGTCATGTATAGAAAAGATCATCAGAAAACACTCTCAGTGACATTGGAGAAAAAAGAAAGGCATACTATTGTTGTTCGTGAGTGTGTCTCCTCATAGGAAAGGGAATGGAACGTGCTCATTTTGCGAAGCATTAACAGTTACTAGCTTTTGGTCTCTGTGATGTCCAAAATTTTACAGGTTTTCATTTGATTATTAGTCTGTTGTCTGCAATTCCTAAAATATTGATGGCTTTGTGTTTTCCTTTTAGAATATGTTGATTCTAAACTTATGTTCGGGGTTTTGGAAATTCTAATTTATTTTTTCTCTAAACATGGCTAGATGCGTGATTTTTAGGAGGTTTTATATGAGATGTTTAAGTTTTAAAACTAGAATGTCTTGTTTCAATGTTTAGTAAGTGGTTGTTTGATTGCACATACATATCATAGGAATTTAAAATTCCCAAAGAATTGAGAAGGTTGTTTGTATGACCATAATTTCACAAAACGAATGAATTGGGAATTTAATGGGAATTAGAAAATTCTACCAAACGTGTATTATTCAGCCTACTCAACAATCAGACATTCACAATTCTATCTTAACTAATGAAATAACAGTTTTACTCTTGAAAATTTTATATTTTTCATTTAATTATAAGGATAGTTACAAAAGATATGATGGTCTTTTTAACAAAGTATACCAGAATTACATTGGTTCAACAAAACAAAATGCATGAATTAAAATAATGGGAGTTGCAAACTCCTATATGTCAACCAAACATGTTAGGGTCAATTTCTATGGAATTCATAAAAGAATTTAATTCCGAGAAAGTGTAATTTTCAAAAGGATTTTAGTTCCGTTTGAACCAAATTACAACTAAGCTTTTTTATAAGAGTTCAAGCTAGATACTCTATTTATATATTTGATGACTATGTATATTATATGCATGTTAACGATATTCATAGGGTTTTATATTTAAGTGCATATTCAAAAGAGAACTAACTTAATCTAATGCTATATTTATTGATATAAAATTTTCTTAGTGATTGTCTTTATTATGTGTTACATTAATCTCATTGATTAGATATTTACTTGTAATTTGTGACTAGTAAAATGTGACTCAATTATTATACAATGCACCCCTTGTATGATGCGTCATATAAAATATTCAGATATAAAAGATATATTTACAAAAATTTATGTTGCTTATATATCTACCAATCATAATATACATAGATTAGTTTACACACCCACTCATCATAGAGTTCATATTCACCAACTATGAAGTATATAACCATCAAGTATTAAAAATGATATATAAGGACTGTATAATATAACTTACGGAATATAACCATACTTAATAGACCTTGACATATGACACATGAAGAATAGACATATTTCTCTTTTTACTATTAAAGTATTGATTTTGAAAAAGTGCTCATTTAATACTCCAAATTGTCTTGGCGTTCCCTCTTTCTTTTATTTGGGTCTAATATTTTAACCCAAACGATTACAATTTAAGAATGATACAAGGCATTATTGGAGTGGCCTGAAAGATACATTCCATTATGAAATTGATGGATTTTATGCTATTCTTTGTAGTACTTGATGAATATAGAGTTCGCAACACCCTAATCTTTACTAATACGCCAAGAACCTAAGACCTCGTTAGTATTTCATGTAGAATTTACCAAGTATTACTCCACCATAAATTTTTCTATGTGATCCTATATCTCTAAAATAAAATTAGAAGAATTTTATTTTTGAAGTTAAAATAGTTGTTTACAATTTTGAAATGGTCATTCATAAAGTGATCATTTTTCATAAATTTGATAAACGTTATTTTTTTAACTCAATTTGTGACTGGATTTTTTTTCTTTGTAAATTAATAATTAAACATATCTTCAAATAAGTGGTGATTAGAGATCATGCCTCAATTATAAGTTCGGGTTTTTAGATAAGGCCTAATCTCATTAGGAATCAGATGATAACTGTGCCAATCATCATTAATCTAGGTAGATGTTCAAGAAATGATGTAGTATGAACTAGATCCCCAATGTCTAATGTTGCATGACCTTTGCCTAGTCTCATCATAGGCGTTGAGGATGAGAGTTATGAATCTTTTATTCCACTGTCTTTTGATATCTCAAGAAAATGACTCTCACTGATGTCATTTGCTAGCTTACAAGGGATAGCAAGAGTAAAATAAGCAGATTATATGAGGCCTACGGACATAAGACAATAAATATCCAAATGTCAGCAACAATGTTAAAAGAGACAAGATTAAGAACGAACCCAAGAAATCGTGCATGAAATTGCATGATTGATTAGAGACAAAACAATAAAAAAAAGAGGGAAGTTGAGCTAAATGGATCGCATTTGTCAAAGGATTAGGATTTTTATAAACTCTAATATGAGATTGCTTGTATGGGAAGGATACCACATTTCTTTAAAAATAATTGAGTAACTTTGTTTGGTATGCTATGGGATCAGCTGGAGATACTTAGCATTAGCGCTTGGCTTTTTAAAATAAAATCAGTAAACAATATGGTTAGGCTATTCAATGTTGTGGACCACATAGCCAAGGAAATTATCCCAAACTTAGTTTGGTCATTGTCTTGGGTTAGGAGCATATGATATATGATGATGCTACTAGCTATAATGCTGGGTCCCAAATTTTATTTGTCTACCTTTTCAAGGGAAATTAGGTTCACAGAACTTGTATCTTTTGACAACTTTCCTCTTTAGAGCCCTTGTCCTTGCCCACTAACAGCAGTGCTCTGTGGCCCCTCTCAAAAGGAAAGAAGAAAAAGAAAAGTTGGTTTGCAAAGGCCCTCTTCCTCTCGGTTTTGGATTCCTAGTCTTCAATTGTGATGGCAACATATATCGTCGTTAGGCAAACAACATTGAGGTGATTTCTAATGCTTAGAGACCCTCAGTCTTAATCATGAGTGGAGGAATCAAAGAATGATATTGGGCAGAAATTAAATGGGCAAATGTACGTAGATAGATCAAAAAGTATTCCCCTCTTTGTAGTTTTTAGCAGCCACATGGATAAGATAAATGACAAACGTTCTTTATGTTGCCCAATTGTGTCTTTATATTATAATTTCTTATCAATGAGAATATATAGATGATAGATCAGTTCAAGTAGTAAGAATTTTTCGCTCCCGTGGACCTCTAGTCTTGTGGTTGAAGTTTTAGCACAACGACTGGATCACATGATCATTAGACCCTTTCTTCCTAGTTTTAGCTCAATTATAGATGCAGGATACTCGTTCTTTCATAATTAAACAATCACCACATCTTTATTTAAAGAAGTTGGGCATTGAAAATTAATTTTTCTTATGATGTTTTTTTTTGGTGCGAATTTTTTCTTATGATGTAGTTAATACTAAATACTATCATCAACTAATAATTATGGAAGTAACTTTTCATCCGACATAACCATCAGATTTTCATACTTGGCTCAACACAGTTTGAGAAGTCAAAGAGTAAAAGCACAACCTTGGAAGACATCATAGTAGAATCCAACATATGTGCAATCGGACTTATAATAAGAACATCTTACAAGCCTAAACAACATATGTACCCAACACTATGCAATATCCCTCCAATTTTTGGAAAGATGTACTTATTTAAAGATGGAAGGAAATTGGATTCCTCCTCCCCCCTTCATCCCTTCCCAAACCTTGTATCCAAGAAATTGGATCTACTCACTCTCCGTTCCCTACTCTTCCTTCCGAATCCCCATCCAAACAACGTGCCAGTGCTAGAAAAAAACATATGAAGCAAGATTATGAGACATTCGAATGTACATAAGATATACTCACTAAACGAACATGACAAAATTGGGAGAGTATCAAACATCCATTTTTATTATAGCATTGGTCATCGCAAACGAGCAAGCTAGATAAAAGTTGAGATCAGAGGTGGTTCTAGAGCGTAACCTGGAGATAAACCGGACGTACCATTGTTTTGAAGGTTTGGTAGAACATGGTCAATTACTAAGAGTGGTACCAAAACATTTATTCTAAATGTGCTTCTGCTTCAGCCTCTTTCTTCAATAGGAAGACATGTGATGATGTGAAGCAGTGAAGGGAGGTGTTTCAATGCGCGTCCAACTGGTACTGGAAACAGGAGGGACAAATGAATGAATCAGAAGGTAACAGCACGACGTACTTGTCCTATGAGGCTATGACTAACTTCATGCACCAAAATAAAACAATTTTCCTATGAACGATGTAGAGGCTAACAATGTTAAATTCTCAGCTGGTGGTTGTTAAATTGTCAATATCTCTGTAGGCAGCAGGTACTCCATTAGCCATCAAAAAACAAAAAAGCATTCCCTCGTCATGCAATGACTGCATAAATTCAGACCTTCATAAGCCATGACAAGACAGAAACAGATTTGGTTTGTACTCTTATAAAATGGGAAGGAAATGTTACTAAATATAAGAGAAATTATACAAACGAAGCACCTAAAGACGCCAGTCTCCTTTTGGCAACCTTAGACCTGTAACACCATACCTCAAATGCCTCTGTTAAGTCTGGATACTGGATGTGTTGACTTTCAAACCATTCTGTTAAAATTTCTGCCTGGTTCTCAGAAGGCAAGGCAAGTATGATTGATATAATTGCAGATTCTAAGGTCTGCCACACCTCACAATCTACTTTCAAGCTCGCACTATCTTCCTCGATGTCAGTTGAAGCAGCATCAATCAAAGGCTTTGTTGCTCTAGCAAAGGGAAGCCACATCTTCACCATGTGAAGCCTCTTTGCAGTTGGCAAAATAACATTTCCATACCCTATCGCTTCTAGAACTTTTGCTGCTACCTCAATCAGCTTCATCTTTATCTCAAGTATTTCAACTTTGGAACTTGCTTCCTCAATAGTACCGACTAGTGTATCAGATACCTCAAACCAAAAATTTACTGAATCCCTCATTATTTCTAGTTTACTAAAAATCAGACAAGCCCATGACAGATCAGCTAGATATGATTTCAGCAGCTCCAACTTCTCACCAACCAAAACAGTTTTTTTGACCTCATCTGCCAAAGATTCTAAAAGAGCACTAAAACTCGAAAATAATCTCTTTGTACAGTCTCCCACCTCACACTTTAACTCATCGCATGCTGTTAGAAGGGGAGCATCGTCATCCTCCGTAAGCATGTATTCAAGCTGCTCTTGGGTCGATGATTTGAGATCCAACAACAATGAAGGTGGTGATGACGTGGCAAATCTGAAGGCTGATAGGAAAATCCTCAAAATGAAAGCTTGATCAACTGGTTGGAGGCGGGAAATAATTGGGTTAACTGCAGGTCCCATGGCCGGTATCGTATGCAAAATTTCCTCCTCTTCAGCCTCTTCCCAAGGGACTGACTCTAAGTACTCCACACAAGACAAAACAATGTGCGGGCACTCTAGCTCAGTAGCAACTCGAAGGATGCCAAGGGTGTTTCTAACTCCATGCTCACTTTCAGAAATCAAGCTGTCAGAAATAAGATACAGGAGGCGTACAAGAGTAATGCTGTAGTCAAAGTCAGATTCTTGGCAGTAAACCTCGACACAACTGCGTGAATCGAGGATCTGACAAGTTGGCCAATTGTCAGAGAGACGATCAGCGAAATACTTACTTTTCTCAATGAGTATAGAAGTATGGCAATACAACCACTCATCACGGCCTTCAGGAGTACGCAGCCTAACAACAACATCACTCGTTGATCGGTCACCAAATCTGAATGAAGTTTCTTTTCCATCGCCCTGCTATAGGGTCAGTAAGCGATTCAAATGGAAGCACAAGTATGCGCAGTATAGTGAGAAATTAAAATGGCTATGAAAATTGTTATATAGAGCCATTGTCTAATTAAAAACGAATAAGAAACAGTAATAATCAAATGCAACCCAGTAGTTGGATTGCTTTGAGTTTTGAAGAAACCCGGTTGTGAATTGCTTTGATATTTCAACACTTAAAACATCAGTTCCTAATACATCGCAGTTGGACATTCTACTACTCTATTCTCATCATATTACCACTTGGAAAGTACATGCAGTTAAATTTTGCGCAAAGATTAAGGAAACAACCAGGAAGAACATTAAAGCTAAAATTTCTCATCAGTTAACAAGGGACCGATTAATCTAATATGTATACTTATATGCTTTTCCATTCAACTGATCTGTGGCTCTGGGTGTAAAGCAATGAATCATTGCAACTACAATTCAGATAAAAAAAAGTTAAATTAGAGTACTAAAAGTATGTGTAACTGCAGATGATACACCGATACACTTAAGCACAAGATAAAAATTGGTGAAAAGCCATTATTCAAAAGCTTCCAAAGAAAATAGCACCATAAATCATTTTAAACCATAGACAGATCTCTCTAAGAGAGTATTGCTAAGATGTGAACAAAGTGATTTGCAGGATTGGAATGAGCTACTCACAACTGACAATAATTCAATGTATTGTACTCTTGTCTCCAAAACAGTCTCCAGATAGTAATCTGTTCTAGGCCAGAATCATGTTGCTATGATACTCGAACCTCACTTGTAACACTTCAGTAAACTCACTCTGAACAGCCAATAGTTTGGAACTGCTGGGATTGTTGGTATAAAATTGAAATGAGCAGAACTAACGACGTTAAATGAAATTTGGATACTGTGTTTCAAGGTAAGTATAATCTTGTGTCTGACTATAAGATTTTGAGAACATAGTAGAACTATATTATGTGACATGTGTCCATCAAATAGAGATGCTTTATATGAGAAAGGTGAGTGTTGTCCAAACCCTTATTTACATGCATAGTAGGATTCTTATAAGATGGTCAAGATATTACGGCTTTCCAATGCGGAGACATCTGAGCACTACAACCTTTTACTTACAGAACAGAATACTCTTGTCTAGATGAGTTAAGCGTTCATTTGGGTACTGAAGTTTGGACTTCGTTCACATTAAGGTAGTGAAGCAGCAAAAGCTCATGTTGGGGTACCAAGGTTAACTACTGCGTTACTTCTAAGTATCTAACCTCCTTAGTTTTATTCCCATCTCCAAGCTTTCGTGTTGTTTCTCACTCACCTCCACTCAGCTTCCCCAGCCCTCTACGCTCTCTTCTCCCATTCACCACCATTTTCCCTGGTCAAACAATCCTACAAAACATAAATTAAATCCTGAAAATTAATCGATAGTTCGACAATGAAAAAGAGTTCCCTAAAAATACAATTTGTAGTGTTTCTAGGATTTCTAATAACTTTAATATTGTTGTATGTCTGTCCGCTTTGCACGAGTTTTCCGCCTCTTTTCTCCAGGCCCATCTTAGCTCACTAAGGGGAACACTAACAGTACACAACTACTCTTCTTCATTAACCAAAAATATGGATTGTGACCACTAAAAGCCAATTTGCCTCCCTTTCCCTTTTCTACTATACCCTGCCTTTCTCACCTCTTCTCGAACGATGATAGAGCCTCATGCTTGTTACAGCCCATGAAAGATGACAATTTGAAGAAGCTTGGAATTCTTATGCCTTGGTATTCTGGGTACGTCTTCCCTGTAAAAAGTGAATACACCCATTTATTATCTCTGGGAAGCTAGGGATGTTCAGATGATCGCCCCTCTACTGTGGCTGAAGTAGTAGGTTAAGTGGCTTTATTGTATTTCCATGGATGGGTTTGGATTGAGTGTGTTGAATGATGAGAAAAAAAGGAAGTTAAGGGAAGAAGAAAAGAGATAAACTAAGACTTTCGGCTTTTCGAGTGACCTGTTTACAGTGAGAAGGAGTGGAGTTAGGGTTGGGAAGCCATGGAAAAATTTAAACACAACACCTTAACGTGAATAAAGTCCAAACTTCAGCACCCAAATTGACGCTTAACTCGTCCCAAACTCATAAATCTTTCCTAGGCAACCTTGCTTTCCACAGGCTTTACCCCTTAAAGTAACTGCCATCGGCCTCCAAAGTATATATAATCCATTTTCGCTCTAGGCTGCATAGTATGTCAAAGCGTCGCCCAATGACCCATTAAACGCAAAGGAAGCTTCTCTTATACCATTGCAATGATCCATCAAACCCACTTTGCAGAGAAATTCCCAAATTAGGGCTTAAGATCACTAAGTTAGTGAAAGATATTACGCTTTCTAGAGTTGAGACGCACTCGTGGTATTACATCTAAAGAGCATCACATCTCCATTTCAAAAACATATAGTTCCAGAAACTCCAATATTCCTCTATACATCCCTTCGACCTTAATAAGATCTTCACTTACTTGGACCTAAGGGCTAAGATATCTTCAAAAGCCGAGAATTGATTTGGTCATTGGTCGACCTTTCTTTCGCGAATCTCAGATTTACACATAATAACTAACTATATCATCCTCACCCCATCCCCATCCCCATCCTCACACACACACAATTTTATTTACCTATTTCCATTTCTTGCAGAATCACTTTTCTCCCACTTTCAATTTGGAAACTTAAGCGTATCGACTGAGCAGCCTGAAACTTAATTAGCATCTTACATGAACTTGGTCTCAACAAGCTATATTTAACCAGCATTTCAAGACATATATATTACAGTATACTGCACTATGGTCGAAGTACTTCCACAGTGCTACATCATCGACTGACCAGCTAGTCTTAGGAGAAGCCGTCTACTTTTATCATAGAAGTAAAGGGAGCCCATGCTGGCCCAACAAAGGTATAATTGGATTGGGCTTTAAGGGAGCTTGGGATGATTTAGCTTACAAAGAGCTTGCCTACCGTCTTTCCCAAGAATTTGTGTCAGCTGAATGTCTACTGTTTCCAACTAAATAGTCTATTAGAACTTTATAAAATACCCACCACAGATGAGCTCATACTATAGCAGACACAAAAGGAAAACATAAAATAATATGCAGGAAATTAAACTTGGATGATGTCGGCAGGTAAAAGCACAAGAAAAACCAAAAAAATAAAACATAGTGTAACAAAAAAGGTAAGGTAGAAGCAGAGTAGTGTAATTTACCTTGGAGGTGTTATAATTTTGGAGCATTTGGGGAGTTGGCTAAAAATCCATAGTTAGTTTGGAGATGAGATTGGTAAAGTACTAAAGTGGCTTATTAGCTGCAGTCTTCAGCTTTTCTGTCTCTCTTTCAAGTGTCCGTGTGCATGTGTCAGTCAGTGTCACTACACTGCCAATCACACGGGTAAAATAGACTTTAGGTGGGCAAAACATTGGGCAAACTGGTAAAGCCAACCCCTTTTCTCTAAGTTGCTTGTTGCTTAATTAAAATGACAAATCATCCTCAAAAAAAAAAAAAATTAAAAAAAATGACAAATCTACCATTGTATTGGTATTATAGTACCAAATTGCCAATCATGCTAACCGTCAAATCAGCCCTCCTTGCGTTACTGCATAAATGCATAAGTTACACTAATTGGAGAACGACTGGGCTACTCCGGTTGTGCTTATACTGTTGAGCTAGAGGGATGTTCACTTATTTGGGCTCATGGTCCAATCTCTACAGATTTTGATAAAGTGGTTTTTGCCATCCGGCCCAAACTATAATTGTCCTTGATTTTTTTAGACCTAGCAATCGGTCGGACTGGGTCATTTCAGATTGGTTATTTCGAATTTGGATCTTTTTAAGTCATATTGGCCCAACTTTAGAAAGGACGTTAGACGGAGCATTGGATCTCAACATACGAAAGCTAAGCAACCAAGACAAAGTCCCGATTGGAGCGTCACTCCCAATAACGTGCGTTATAGGGAGTGACGTCATCTTTGGTATTCTCCCTGCACGACTCAGCTTCCTCGTGGCTCCAATTCAACTACATATATGACCTCCCTCACATCATATTGTGGGTTTTGAGCGCTCGGAATTTCCGGTGGCCATTCACTCTTCCGTTTAGAAACATTCGACGGTTCCTCAAGCATTTCATAAAGAGCACTCTGACACTCTTTAGCACTAAGTGATCAGTCTCATGATCATCTAGGATCATCATCCTAAACACACATAAACACGATAACAAATGATCGAGTAAGAATTGTTCACATCGAAAAAGCAAAATGCATCAAAATGAATAACACTACTATAAGTCTGGTGAGGGCTCCCTTGCCAAGATATCTCTCTTATATACTTTTTGTATCTGGTTTATGTGCTTATATTTAATTAAAAACATTGTGCATGTTCAAGGTGAAAATCTTTAGACTTTACTTACAATATAAATCAATTACATTTGAACTATTTAGGGTGTTAGCCCTATCCAACTTTGTTCCACACGCGTGATATTATTTGATAATTGTTTTATAAATGGCTATTAGTATAGATAAATATAACTAGAAGACATGATACACCTTACCAATACACTTTATCTCGAATCCGAATATATGGTACGCATACCATAGGAGCCAATCAAGAGATGCTCTAATCTTGGTTGTTTCCCCACATTTCTCATGTGTGTATCATCTTGGGCCTAAAGCTAGATGTGAAAGGGACACGATTTTTGAGACACCGCACTCGCTGACGACTCCGTCTAATGCACAGAACTGGCCAAAACATACGCTGCGCTTTGGTGCTTGTGTCACACCTAGTGACACATACCTAAATGCACGCTTCACACACAGTGATGCGAAGTCTGGTTTCCCTACACCGGCGAAGTTGCCCTTCTGAATGGGACACGATTCTTGATCTTCATCTCATGTACGTATCCTCTTGGGTCTTAGGCTAGATCTAAAAAGGACACGATTTTTGAGACACCACAAGCATTAGGTGGCGACTCCGTCCAATGCACAAAATTAGTAAGAGGTACATTCATTGCCCCGGGTGCTCGAGTCACACCTAGTGACGCAGGCGTGAATGCTCGCTTAACACCCAGTGATGAGAGTTTGGTTTCTCTATGCCGGCCAGGTTGCCCTTCTGTCTCAATTGGAAACCTGCCAATCGATCCTTCTAATTCCGTAAACCAGAACTCAGCTACGGAACTATGTGTGAACCGAAGAATCCAAATGATAGTCAAGCATCCTAATCTTTTTAGATCTTGCCCTTATACGGTGGTTCTCAAACGACGTAAAAACTTGTTACCCATGCGCGGTTGAATAAAGGTGCTCACATAATGCGATTTTTACATGCATTTTACTACGATTTAAAACTCGACTATGAGTTTGTTTGGGAAGATTTTTTATATGTAGCATTTATCTTAACCTAAACTAATTTTGAGAGGAGAATAATTTAGAAAAGAGAATTTGGCTAAACCAAGAAAGAGGTATTCACTCATAGGCGCTAATAATATAGATTAGAAAATGATGCTTATTTCATTCTAAATTAAGATGAGACACTATTATATAAAAGATGGCAGTAAAGAGTATACTACCAAGTGTTGTCGTCATGGCACAAACTTATACTAGCATATTCCTTATATCCAGAGGCATGACACAACCAGTAGCGAGTTTTGTATAAAAAACAATAAGAAATGATAGAAAATGGTTGTACAATAGTAGAAAGTCATAGAAAATAAAAAGATAAAAAAAAATAGAATAATATTAATACATTTGTTTCTAAATCTTATATTTGCCCTTACCCTATTACATACGCCATACTTTTGTAGAAGGCAATCACACCCGATTTTTGGGTGTAGTACTTATTATTAGCAATTTTTGTTCATTGTCAGACACAAAAGTGTTTATTCCAAACTATCTTTTTATTGCATAGTTGTTTATTTTTTCGTTATTATAAGACACTTTCTGTTTATTTTGAAACAAAAATATGATTATTCCAGACAATTTTTTCTAGACAATTTTTGTTATTTTAAGATAATAAGGTGCTTATTCCTGACATAGTTATTTCAAAACTCACAAGTGCTTATTATAGACACTTTTTCATTATTTTAAAGTACATTAGTGCTTATCCCCGATAATTGCGCACCCAATTTTTGTGTCCGACTATCGGACACAAACTCTCCTCATTACAATTAAGTTACTCACTGCCAAAAGAAAAACAGAAGTGTAATCACAAAAAAGCGGGCATAATACGATTTGAGTTGTAGAAACATAGACAGCCAAAAGAAATACAAAAGTATAATTCCAAAACAGAAGTTATTTTTCACTACTTGAAGCCCCAAATATCAACGGATTCCACAAAGGAGGGTCAAAGGTAGCAAAACGCACACCAATTTGGCCTTGGTAGGCCTAGAAACAACGTACTAGCAGCCAGGAAGATTCAGTCACCAATCCATGCATGTCGGCACCTACACCCTGGCATTATTAATAATAGACCACGAGGCCTTGATGTCTCTCGTCTCCTCTACCCATTCCTGTTCAAGCAGAAGAAGCGAAGCAAGAGAAAGTCAAAAGTACGCCGCAGCTTATTCTGCTACCCTTCTTCAACACTCTCCATACACGCCATAGAGTGTGCGTATATGACTGTGTAATACGGAGTATCTATGATAGTCATATTCATGCACCACATGTTAGTATAAGGAATAGTATTCCATTGTTATTAGTTAAATATAATGGGAAAGATTACAAAAATCATCCTTTTAGACATTTAAAACTATCATAATAATGATGAGTTCAATTAATTAATCACATTTATATTTAGTAAGATCCTCTCTACCTATGTACTTAGATTTTCCAATCACTTTTGGTTGTTACATAATTATGTAAATACAAGTTCAAGTGGTTCCACTCTCTCATCTAATTATAAAGTTGGGGGTTTATTTCTTATCACTCTATCAACGACTTTATGCACTCATTACAATCCAAAAAAAAAATCATTTAAATGCATAGTACTGAGCCTCTATAAAATAGATGCAAAAAACAAAAATGACCAAAAAAATTATAAAGTGGCATGCTCTTTATAATGTATACCATATTTTCATGAGCACGTGCTTTCACTTTAAATTTTATTATTATTATTAATTTACTTTTATATTTTCACATTATTTTAATAACAAATAATTTACCCATGTTATTTTGCTATTATATACTTATGAACTTTTTGTATTTAGTACAGATTGTAATAACTAATGTCTCTTTCTAAATTGATTATCTTTCAAATTTTTTTAATCTTTACCTAAATTTTTGGTTGATTAGTTATTGACATTTCATTTAAATTTATCTAAAGAGAGAAATGGATATTAGAAATTTAAAATTTTAAAATTAAGTGGTGTTAAGCAGTGAATGAGAATGTTTAGATTGAGTTTTGCTCAATAGAAGAGGATCACTATATTTGATTAATTGTATTAGATTAGATAGATAGATTAGAAATAACAAATATCTAAATTTTGATTATTTTTAATTCAAATTCAGTTGAAGATTGTAATTATCTTAGATTTTAGGTAGTTTTTGCCTATTGTACAATTTAGGAGTAAAATGCAGATAATTATCAATACAAAATTTGTCAAGACATATATTTGGTTGTTAGTTAAAGAGAATCCCTGCCCTCTCAAATATCACAAATTATCTTAAAACTAGACATGGTCATTATTAGGCTTATATTGGCTACTAGTGTCTAGTGGGGTTAAAGTGGTCATTTTTTGTTAACACGATAATAAAATGGTCATTTTATTCATGCGGTGACCACTTTAATCAGCTGTTTATCACAAATATCATCTTCATATTAACTTTTTACATTTTACCCAATTTATTGTGTGTCATGATCCATCGATGAAATTGCTTATGCTTTTAGCTTCTGGAAAGTTCACTTATATTTTATTTTTGTGTTTCATCTCTTCAAGACAAATCCTGATTAATGTATACAATCTTTGTAATCATTAATTAGAGTTAGAAGACATAATTTTGACAAGTGGGTTGTTTCACTTTCATGTGAACAAAGCGAATCTTCAGTAAACAATGCCTATGTAGGGCATTATACCTGACTGAAAGTAGATGCAATTTAATTGAAACGTGATGCATTTTATTAAAATAATGACATATCAGACATCTATACAATATTTTTCCTATATAAGTGTACTATTTCATGAAAAAAATATACCGTCAACACATATACGTAATAATTTACACTTTTGTACGACAATTGAATTTAAAAACGAATCATATGGCTAATCCTTTGAATCATTGTATATCTGCAAAAGATTTAAAACTCGTTTCCTCACTTCGGAAGTTCACTGATATCGGTTTACAACTGTAAGATACAAGTATTTCGCTGCCTGCTACTCTGCAAGTGAGCTTTGAAAGTCAAATAATACATGTGTTCGTAAAGTTGGGCACCACATAAAAGAATTCTCAGAGTGGTATACGGAGTCATTTGCAGTTGCCTTGAGCCTGTCAATCAGTTTGAAAAGTCTTCCCTATTTGTTTGTTTTTTCCGTGTTTTGACTTCACCTTGCCACCATCTTTAGTCTCCATTCATATATAAAGCCCCAAAGGTCATATCTTCTCCCATAATCAAAACCATCAGCGCATTCATCAATAACAACCAACTCACATTTCCAAACTTCCAACAACATTCATTCTCTCAAACACACACATATTTGAGTTGAGTACTTTCTATTTTATCTACAAACAAAGTTTTAGGAAGTCAACGAAGTAAGAAATGGATCATCAAGAACAAGAGATCGATGTGCCATCATTTTTCCTATGTCCAATCTCCTTGCAAACGATGAGAGATCCAGTAACCCTTTCAACAGGTATAACCTACGATCGTGAGGCCATAGAGCAATGGGTATTCTCCAACAACAACACAACATGTCCTGTTACAAAACAACCTCTTAATGCAAGCACTGACAATTTCCTAACTCCGAACCACACCTTGAGGCGCCTTATTCAATCATGGTGCACTCTCAACGCTTCCTATGGCGTTGAACGCTTCCCAACTCCGAAACCGCCTGCAACGAAGTCACAGATTATGAAGATCATTGAAGAAGCCTCAAGCTCTCCTCAACGCCTCGTAAAATGCCTTGATAAGTTGAAGTCTATCGCGGCCGAAAGTAGTGCAAACAAGCGTTGCTTGGAGACTACTGCCCCAGCTATAGAGTTCTTAGCTCGTATCATTATCTTTGACAAAAATGAAGATCAAGAATCTAACATTGGTAACAAGGCATTGAGCATCCTAGGTCATCTACAAATAACTGATGAGAGGGTGTTGAAGAAGCTGCTAGGGGAGAAAGATGGATCATTATTTGATTCCTTGGTACGGATCATGCAAAGAAGCGACTGCGAGCTTCGCGCTTATGCAATTGGCTTAATGAAGTTGCTTATACAAGTAGCGGAACCTACTCAAGCAGTTGCTCTTAAGTACGAGCATTTTGTTGAGGTTGTTCAAGTGCTCAAGGGTGATGTCTCCCCGAAAGCTACTAAAGCCGCAATGAAGTTCCTAGCCTTGGCTTGTCCATGGGGAAGAAACCGGGTTAGGGCAGTCGAGGCTGGAGCGGTACCAGTGCTGGCGAACCTTCTAGTGGACTCCAAGGAAAAGCGAACATGTGAGATGGTGTTCGCGGTCCTAGACCTACTGTGTGGTTGTGCGGAGGGGAGGGCCGAGTTACTAGCCCATGCCGCGGGGTTGGCTGTGGTGTCAAAGAAGATCCTAAGAATATCTCAATTTGCGACCGAGAGAGGGGTGAGGATCTTGTTTGCTGTCTCAAAGTTCTCGGCAAGCCCAAGTGTGCTGCAAGAAATGTTGCAGCTTGGTGTGGTCACCAAATTGTGCTTGGTTTTGCAAGTCGATTGTGATTCCAAGACTAAGGACAAGGCTAGGGAGATTTTGAAAATGCACGGCAAGGCTTGGAGGAACTCTCCTTGTGCTCCTTCTCATGTGCTTGGCTCTTTAAAGTGTTAGATAATTGTATTTACCGGATTTTAGCTGTTTTTAGAGAGCCGGGTTTTTAATTTTGAAGTAACTCGGCAAGGTGAAATAGTTGGGTGTATAGTTCATATTTATTTTGTACATAACTCGATTAAATTGAATTAAACATAGATGTAGGATATATATATATGCAAAGGTAGTTCGGACTTTAGCAACAATTTGGCTCCAATTCTCTTTCATCAGATCAGACATCTTTAGCAGAAATCATGCATGTTTTCAATAATTTTGTTTGGTTTTTTTTTTTTTTTTTTGACATTGGTCGAATCCAAATACAACAAAACAACAAACATATTACATTAACCGAAGCTCGCCTTCTTGGCATTGAGAGCCAAAGGTGAGTCTTCTTGACCACTAAAAGTAACACTAAACCTAGGGCTAAGTTTTACCTTCTTGCTAATGGGGTTACATTCATCATAAACATCAAACACTAATGCCAACATGCCTTTACGTTTGCATCCAGACGACAACCTGCAAGTATACGAATAAACTTGTTTACCTCTGCCTCTTACAGAACTTATGGAAGAGTTTATATATCCACCAGAGGAGCCTCTAGAGCTTCGACTATGACGCTTAGTCTTTGATAGGAGGCTCGACAAAGAGTGGCATCGCCCCTTCCCAATAGATGAGCAATGTCCCTCATTACTTGACTGTAATCCTGGTTCAAACTGAGTAGTGTTGCTCAAACCGAAAGCCAACTTATCTTCTTCCACACCAACTTGCGAACATGTGTCTCTGTCAACCTCCACTATTTGAAATTTAGTAGAGGTACTGGAAACCACTGCTT
>CAAKMY010038173.1:0-15084 GCA_901111285.1 Corrigiola litoralis
TAGTTACCATAGTAGTATGTTTGGGCCATGTGTACACGTGTAGCCGTGGGCTATGGTACCCTTTGTCTACCCCATACTATGGGGAAATGGTTTTTACACTCCTCATGTTGATTTTTACACTCCCCATGTGAGAGAGAAAATATTACATAAAAATATGTGCTCTCACATAGGAGATGTTAGTGGGAGTGTAAAAATAACATTTGGGAGTGTAAAAATCACTTCCCCATACTATTACTTGGCTAGACAAATAAAAGGTTTTTAAAAGGTTATGTTTTGCTTTAATATTTTGCTTTAATGTGGGAACGTCTAGCCTTGGTTACATGTTTTAGCTAACCCTTTTTTGTCTAATTTGTGCCTATCATCGATATCATTTTTTTTTTTTTTGTGTGTGAATTATAGATTGCTTCAAGATATTATTTACTAATCTAGTAAGCTTACTATAATTATGCATAGAGCAGACGATATATGTGCTAGATTAAATCACTCGTGATGGAATATTTTTCGATCTTAGAAATAGCTTTATCCTATAAGATAGGTTCACTTGGTTGATCGATGATTATCCTATCTCCGCTATATAAAAAATCACATTGGACACACATAATTTTATACTCATATCATATTATATCATCTTTTCTTTATAATATAAATGATGATAGTAGTACCTCATTATAAATCGGTCTTTTATATAACGGTTATGTGCCGTGGCAATCAAAACTCTCCCTTCATCACTTAAACACGGCCCTTTCCAAGCTCTCAAACTCAACAATTACTGGGTTGGACCAAAGCTATGTGCCGTAAAGATATGTAAAATGACACTATTGGATTTCACACCAGATTATTGCTTCAACCCCACACATATAGACTCTCTACTCTTTAGTCTCTACTCTCTAGGAATGGAATGTTCGTCCTCACTTCACACTAACACATATTCCACTGTAGCGAATTTCATGGCCAACTTGAATGACAGCATTAAACTCCAAAGAAATAGCCAGTCCATCTGCCACTGCACTGCCAGTTTGCAAACCCTCTTGCATCACCATCATCCTCTTAATTAACATCAACCATCCATGATCACATCACACATAATTCCTCCGTATACTAAACCGCAAGCAATCACACAACCTCACATCAAACTAATAAACAAAGCATAAATACAACAATGAATTATAAATCCCGCTCAAAACAAATCTTGGATAAAATATACACAACTTTACCCTTAATTTATCCTTCGAGACTATAAGTTGAATGACTTTCAAAAGACACTTCAAACCTCCCTATATTAAACAGACAAGCAAACAAACTAACTTACATCAAATCAATAAACACAAATAATCACTTCTAACAACAATCTTGTATGGATGTCATTCAAGATGAGATTTTAAGTGGTCTAAACTATACGCAATTTTATCCCTAACTAATTTACAAAGACTGCTCGAGACTAGATAGTAGAGATGCTATTTCCAAACGACACACAAAAACAAAAATAAACAATATACAAAGAAATCCACCCTTCATTGATTTGATTAATCTACAGAAAAATAATTGTTGCAGATGAGAGGAGTAAGAAGAACCAAAGCAAAGAACATGACATGACAGGTCCTCTAACCCACCAAACTCCACACTCTCCTTTCCCTTTTATTTCCCCTTTTCCACAGTCTTGCATTTCAAGCTCATTTTTCATCCAACAAACAGACTAACCAACCAAACTCAACTCAACTCAACTCAACTCCCCCACACTGTCGGCAGCTTATTCTTCTCTAGTAAAAACACAGTCAATCAATAAAGACACAATCTTTGAACACATTGATTCAATAATACACACCTTGATTAGCTCAAATGTTAGTCCAAGATCGAATACCACCCTCAAAGGGTGTGAATCAAGCACCCAATCAACCCCCTAAATCAAAATCCCAGGTGAGAAATCTCCCCACTTTGCACCCAAATCGTTTCTCTGAATCAAAAGGCCTTGATTTCTCAACATGGGCATCTGATAACTTGTACAAAATCATCTCAATTGTGCTGCTACTTGCCACTGTAGCTGCCCTTTTCTTCCTTAGAAATGTGGGTGACACTGCTGCATTCATGTGCTTTGAGTCCAAGTCTAAGGAGATTGAGACCATTCATTTTCCCAAGATTGATTGGAATAACATCAAAACAATTAGTGATAAGACCACACCTTATGCTAACTTTAGGGCTGAGAGATGGATCATTGTGTCTGTGTCTGATTATCCCACTGAATCACTCAAGGGTTTGGTTAAGATCAAGGGTTGGCAGGTGCTTGCAGTGGGGAATTCCAGGACCCCATCAGATTGGACCCTCAAAGGTGCAATCTTTTTGTCACTAGAGATGCAATCTAAGTTGGGTTTTAGGGTGTTGGATTACTTGCCTTATGATTCTTATGTTAGGAAGAGTGTGGGGTATTTGTTTGCTATTCAGCATGGTGGGACCAGGGTGTTTGATGCTGATAATAGAGGGGATGTCATTGGTGGGGATTTAGGGAAGCATTTTGATGTGGAGTTGGTAGGGGAGCAGGCTAGGCAGGAGATTCTGTTGCAGTACAGTCATGAGAATCCGAATCGGACCGTGGTTAATCCGTATGTGCATTTCGGACAGCGGTCTGTTTGGCCGAGGGGGTTGCCTCTTGAGAATGTGGGTGAGATTGGGCATGAGGAGTATTACACTGAGGTGTTTGGTGGGAAGCAGTTTATTCAGCAAGGGGTGTCTAATGGCCTTCCGGATGTTGATTCGGTTTTCTACTTTACGAGGAAGTCGGGGTTGGAACCGTATGATATTAAGTTCGATGAGAAGGCGCCCAAGGTTGCCTTGCCGCAGGGTATGATGGTGCCTGTCAACTCTTTCAATACATTGTATCATACTTCTGCATTTTGGGGTCTGATGCTTCCTGTTTCTGTCAGTACAATGGCTTCTGATGTGTTGAGAGGTTATTGGGCGCAGCGGCTTCTGTGGGAGATTGGAGGGTATGTGGTTGTTTATCCTCCAACAGTGCATAGGCATGATATAACTGAAGCATACCCTTTTTCAGAGGAGAAAGATCTTCATGTGAATGTCGGTCGTCTTGTCAAGTTTTTGGTATCGTGGAGATCGCATAAGAATAGGCTGTTTGAAAAGATTTTGGAGCTGAGCTACGCTATGGCGGAAGAGAGATTTTGGACGGAGAAGGATGTGAAGTTTACAGCTGCTTGGCTTCAGGACTTGCTTGCTGTTGGGTACCAGCAGCCAAGGCTAATGTCATTAGAATTTGATCGGACTCGAGCAACTATTGGTCATGGAGACCGAAAGGAATTTGTCCCTCGGAAGTTGCCATCTGTTCATCTTGGAGTGGAGGAGACAGGTAGCGTGAACTATGAAATCGGGAACTTGATTCGATGGAGGAAGAACTTTGGAAATGTAGTGCTAGTTATGTTTTGCAGTGGCCCTATTGAGCGTACCGCCTTGGAATGGAGGTTGCTATATGGTCGGATCTTCAAAACTGTCATAATTTTGTCATCACAAAAGAATGTAGATCTTGCTGTTGATCAAGGTGACTTGGATTATGTATACAAGTAAGTCTTCTCTCATTGGCACATCATATAGTTCATCTTTTCTGTATGGTTCCAGTGTTCTACTGCATAATTAGATCGAGTTACTGCATTATCTCTGTTGGAAAGTTGGATCATTGATGCTAAGACACCGGTATGAACACTTTACAGACACTTTAAGCTAAAGACATACACAATCTAACATAAAATGAGTTTGGCTCCTAGACACCATCCTATGTGCGACACTCGAAGCACAGCATCCGCAACATAGGCTAAAAGCTAATCAAAACAATGACAGTGTGAACCAAACATTGTTGAATCTTTGCAGCAGTACTGTTCCCTGTGTTAACCTGAACTTTATTGAAAGGTTGACGTCTTTGGCCTTCATCTATCGACTTTTCTCCTTCACAATTTTATTTATTTATTTTGAGTTTTCTTTTTGGTGACAAAATTTCCATAGTCTGCTGAATGTTTGCACAGAAACCTAGTTCTTCAATACTATTAGTGTTTGAAAACTTACAGAACCTTGATTTATTAGTTTCTGGAGATATACCTGGAAATATAATCTCAGAGATATAAGCACTCTAGGTAGGAGCCAAAGAGTTCAAGATGTATACAACCTTATTCATAATAGTCAAGAGAATTCAGACTTATGAAGAGGTCTATTTCTCGAAAGCCAGCCTGAAAGCAATATCAGAATTCAGAGAAGGGGAAACAAAGCTAGGAGAGTACTATAATGTCTAAAAAGTTGAAGGCAACGATTTGAAGAACGTAGCAGTAGGAGCGATGTTAGATTCATACTGAAGGAGTTATGTTAAAAGGAATCTATATAATGAGTCATTCCCAGCTTCCGTTCTAAGTTCTACATTTCCTAGTATGACCACACAAGATTCCCATTTCAATACCAGATAACTTCTGCACTAGCAAACCTTTAGGCTGCCAATGCCTGTACGTGGTCAACCTACCCTTGAATTTGAATGATCTCTTTTGCTTGCAGAGAGCACTCCTCTAGTTGTGCCACCCAGTAAATTATGTGGTTACCATGCCACTATCAAACTTATTAAACTGATTATTGGCATACTTCATGTAGTTTGTTTGAAAAGTAGAAACCAATACTTCTTTTTATGAGGATTAAGTAGAAACCAACAGTTCGGTATGAGTGTGGCTTGAATTTTGAAGGCAGGCAAAACATTATCCTATTGGTTTACAGCTCACTTTACGGAAACTATGGAATGAAGTTTCCAAGAAAATATTGTGAACCTCAAATTTGAAAATCATCAACATCAACTTTATTACCCAATGCCTACAAAGAGACTCCTACCCAAGCAATCACAAGTATAAGAGATCACATATTCAATCTCTGTTCGGCCGATGTTCCTGGCACTTTCATTTTCCTTTGATGGGAGACAAGGAGGCACAAACATATGCTCGTGAATAGAACCTATGAAGGCTTGGTGTGTGTGACCATATTTTCTAGGCGGTTAGCTTATTGTTTTATTGAAGGGGGAAAAACCTGGATTCTGAATACTGAAGAAAGTAGTCTTATATATTCTAATTTTGGTATGAGCTATCGGTCTGACCCATTGCCTTAGCAATAAAAGTGAAATTTTGGGTGATGTCGGAATAGTTTTGCAATTGGCTGCGGGCAAGAGCTTCGTACTTATGACTCCCACCGAACTACTTTCTTGTTTACTGTTATATTGTTTGTTTGCTTCAAGTATATTGCTTTTAGAAGCAATCTCGAGTTGTTGTTTACCTGACAGTTCCACTGATTCTAAGGGAATTTTCGTACCAATGGACAGTGACTGTGGAAATTAAATGCAATGTACTCTACTGCAGTGATAATGCCAGCTTTTGCTGACTACTATTTTCATTTGATCTACAGGCAGCTTCCTAAGATAATGAACCGGTACACAAGCGCTGATGGATTTCTTTTTCTCCAAGATAATACTGTCCTTAATTACTGGAATCTACTGCAAGCAGACATGACTAAACTATGGATCACTAACAAGGTAAATGTGCCCTAAGTAACTTTCCATTTATGATTTCTTTCATTAGTATATATTTGGTTTAGTTCTTGGCCTTTTGAAGGGTGGGGAAAGGGATTATATCTCAACAAAGGCTTCCAAGTTCCAACAGATGAAGTATTGGCTTTCACTTTCATGTGCGTTGATTGAGAGTCTAGTTTTTACGTGTGTGTGTATGCTAAAGTGTGCAGTTAATAATTTCTAATCCTTGGAGATATAGTATCAGAAATATAGGCATAGGAATTTTGTGCAATTTGTTGCTATAATATGGATGGTGCTATGGCATATAGGCGTAGGAATTTTGTCAAGCCCCCCGGTGTATCTAACAAAGTTGATGGTGTTCAGGTCTCGAAGTCTTGGACTCCTGTCTCCACTAGCAGTGGTGAATGGTTTGCCAAACAAGCAGATATGGTTAAGAAAGTAGTGGATACAATGCCTGCTCACTTCCAAGTAAACTACAAGGAAGCGGCCAAGAGTGATCAGGATTTTGTAGTGTGCAGTTCTGAGGTATTCTTTGTTCCCAGGAGATTTGTAGACGACTTTGTCGATCTGGTCGCTCTAGTGGGTGACTTGGAAATGCATCAGAAAGTTGCAACACCTATGTTCTTTCTGGCGATGGATTCACCTCAGAACTTTGACCCAGTTTTGAACACAATGATTTATAAGAAAAAGCCACCACCTGCCAACACAACCTTTTATTCTGCTCAAGCGCCGGCTATTCACCCATGGAGTGTGTCAAGTGAGCAAGAATTCATCAAGCTTGTCAGAGTAATGGCTGCAGGAGATCCTCTTCTTATGGAGTTGGTTTGAGAAGAATAAACAGGTTCATTCTTTTGCCATTAAAGAAAATTTATACAGGAACTAGAAGAGCATATGTAACACTGTCAAGTGAAAATTCTACTCTCCCTTTTTTGGTTCTATTTCCTGCCCTCAAAGGGGGAGGAGTTTTTGTAGATCTGTACCTGTGATTCAAAACCAGTTACTGATAATTCCAAAGTGAACAGGAGAAATTGTGTTTATTCTTTCTAACATTCTACCATATACAAGTATATGTAAATTCAAACATTAATTGGCTTTGTCCAGCTATTGATAGTTTCAGTTAGATTGTCAAATTTTGCAAAACCTGTATCAATTTGTCTGTTGATCCAAAATATAATGCATATTCTTTTGGGCTTCTACTTCTACTACTTGGTTCCGTTTCGACTTTCCAAGCTTTTAGATGGAGACTTTTTCCATGGATAAATAGCCATGTCAATGAATTCAACAAGGCCAAACAGTTCCAAAGAGAGGTTCACCAAAGTAGCAGATGCTCTGAGATGGCAATTGCAATGCTGGGCTGCTCTGCCATAGGCGTCTGGACTCACTGGACTAGTGGTTCCTTGGTTCTACTGACTTGATTATGTACGGTTCTGTCAACTTACATTATATTATTATCTATTCTTTTCTTCTGGTTTTCTCATTTGTTACTAGAATTTTTCTCTTTTTAGGCTAGTATAACTATAAGTACCAGCCCCTGCATGTGTTTTCTCGTTCTAGAGGTCTCGTGACAATGACTTGTGATCTTTTTCTTAATATAGGATTGTTATGATCTGCCCCTTTTGAAGTCATGTACGTTTATCTCAGGTTGCTACGAGTTTGTGGAAGTAGAGATAAAAAAAATTCTTACCTTTTTAAAGAAAAACAGGTTAAACGTTGCTGAAATAGTTTTTTTTTTTCTTTTTTTGACGAGTTGATAAGATTTTAAGAAGACAGGCAGATAAGAAGTTAATTTTTTCTCATGATTAAAGACATTATCAAAATTTGTTATCAACAAAGATGATACAAACTACAGTGAAGCTGGTATTCAATTTTCAGAGTCCAGACGTAATGGCTCTAAATAAATCAGTGTTTTTTCATATTCACAGGCTTATCTTACATAGGTTACCTATCAATCCCTTCAATCTTGTCTTCAACTTCAGAATACAACTGCCTCAACCTCTCGATGTTATCGTCAGAAGTTTCCCAGTAGCCCCTTCCGTTGGCCTCTAAGAATGTCTGAAGCAACTTCCTGAAAGAGTTGGGGTTGGTGTTCATTAGCTTCTTCAACATCTCTTCATCTTTAATGAAGGTTGTGTTGGCCTCTTCATATACCCAGTTGTCCACCTGACCCGAGGTCGCACTCCATCCAACAGTGTTGGTGAGTCGCTTCTCAATCTCACGGACACCCTCATATCCGGTAGACAGCATTCCTTCATACCACTTGGGGTTCAACAGCTTTGTTCGCGCATCTAGACGAACTGTCTCAGCTAGAGTACGTACCTGCAGAAAATCCGTTTAGATCATTCAATTGGAAATGCAGCTTAGGGTCATAATATATTTGGATGTACTGTTCATCCATATTTGCCTGGAATTATGTAGCCAATTATTGGCAAACTTCCAACAAAAGTTTACACTGTATGAGAATTGAGAAAGGGACCACATTACATCCCCTAACCTCTTTGATACGATGGTCCATTAACTAATGCTCGATCTAGATGCTCAATGGGTCAATTCATGATTTTGTTGGCTTAGACGGATAGATGTGGTGTCACACCAACCTTTAAATCTAGCCCTCAATTATAATCAGTTTGGCTGTCACGTCAAATGAACTGCCATCAGCACCTTCCCTCCTTTAATAGCTTAAATCATACCACAACAGTCAATAAGAGTCAATCGATCTTTTAACTTGTGCTCGTGTCTTTCTAGTGGCAGTGCTATGCAGAAAGCCAATGCCTTAAATCTTACTTCTCTTAAAAACAATGACGCAATCACAAGTCAAGATTTTAAATACTAATCATGTAAACTGGACAGTAAGGATGGGCACTATGGCATTATGCTCACCTGGGCATTAGCTGTTGTAGTGTCAGCAACGTAAGCATTCGGCTTCTTCCCATCCTTCCTTAGTCCCTGCACCAGATTTGTGGGATCCGAATCAAAGTAGTGGCTCACATCAGTTAGAGAGATTTCAGATGAGTCAAGATTCTGGAACGTTGCTTCAGCTGTGGCCAGAGCCATTTCAAACACCTTCCGCTTCTCAGTCATCCCTATACCAGGCGCATCACTGTCGAAGGCAAATGACTTCCTGCTCAGGTACATGTCTTGAAGCTGCTTTTCATCATTCCATGATGAATTCTCAACCGCAAGGTTGATATTTGCGGAGTAGGAGCCTGAAGCATTCGAGAAAACTCTTGTAGCAGCCTCTCTCACATCAACACCAAGGGTTTTGGCTTGTTCAATTGCATGTTTCCTCACAAAGTTTTGCTCCTCTGGTTCATCAAGCTCAGCCACCATCTTGATTGCCCGATCAAGAAGGTTCATCTGAAAAGAAACGAGAAGTTTAGTTTATAACATGAACAATAACTAAGACAGCACATAAATACCGTAACTTGAGCCTTAATATAGGCTGGAATTACTTCCTGTCATGGTTGTTAAAATCAAATTTTCATATAGGAAGTTGTTCTAAAACAGTAATATATTCCGTATGTATTTTTCAAGGCTTTAAAATCAGCTTTACCTGGTTGATGAACAGATCTCTAAAAACTCCTGAGCAGTTGACAACAACATCGATTCTAGGCCTTCCAAGCTCCTCGAGACTGACTGGTTCCACCCGGTTCACTCTCCCAAATGTATCAGAAATTGGCATTACCCCAATCATCCATAGAACCTGAGCAAGTGACTCTCCATAAGTCTTGATGTTATCAGTTCCCCACAATACAAGTGCAACTGTTTCAGGATATTGGCCACCGTTGTCAGCCTTCTGGCGTTCAAGCAGCCTATCCACAACAACCTTTGCGCTCTGCATGGCAGCCGTCGTAGGAATGGACTGTGGGTCCAAGGCATGAATGTTTTTCCCAGTAGGCAGTACTTTCGGGTTCCTAATTGGGTCACCACCAGGACCTGGCTCCACATACTTACCTTCAAGAGCTTGTTTCAAACTTCCCAATTCATTATCAGCCACAACCAACTTCAAACACTCCCCTAAGAATCCAAACAGTACCCTGAGTTTTTCCCTATCAGCTGTGTAGAATTTAGTGTTGGACAGGTACTGGATCCATGGCTCATTCAATCCAAACCCAAGAATTGAAGTCAATTTGTCCGAGACATTAACAACTTGACCCTTATCATTAGTTGTTCTCTCCACAAAAGAGGTAACGGCACCACGGGATGCCTCTGTTATTTGCCTAAGCAACTCAACATCTTTTAGAATTCCCTTGTCATTACCTCTATAGACATCCTCTATTTCCCTTCCAACACACTCGGCTAGAATAGACGGAAGTGCTGAAATTCCTTCCTCAGGACGGTCCAAGGCAGCAATATTGACCAAGGTGGCTACTGCTTCCAGGGCTGACGGAGGCTCACCAATAATGTGGAGGCCACAAGGCAAAAGGCGGGACTCAATCTCCATGATTTTAGAATAGACCTTTCCGACTACAAGATCCCTGTCTTTTGCAGAGATCTCTACTCCATCTTCAGGGAGTTCCACATCTTTGTCAAGATTGCATTGCCTGGCAGTGCTGATGATGGAACTGACAATCTGTGGGCCTCGGCCTGTGTCTTTGAGGGATTGATAGGAGGATATAAGCTCACCCAGTTGTTTGAGGCCCTTGTAAAGCCCAGCATTTTCTGCAGGAGGGGTCAAATAGCTGATAGTGTTGGCATAGCTACGCCGTTTGGCTACTGTGGCTTCTGAGGGGTTGTTCGCTGCATAGTAGTAGATATTGGGTATGTTCCCAATAAGACTGTCAGGGAAACAAGCATCACTCATTCCCACCTGCTTACCAGGCATAAATTCAAGTGAACCGTGAGTGCCAAAGTGGAGAACAGCATCAGCTCCAAATATTTTCTCAACATATGAGTAATATGCAGCAAATCCATGATGAGGACTAGCTGATTTGGAGAAAAGAAGCCTCATAGGATCCCCTTCATAACCAAATGTAGGCTGAACACCAATGAAAACGTTTCCGTACTGCTTTCCATAGACCAAGAGATTCTCCCCATCAGAATTCAGATTGCCTGGTGCTTTTCCCCAATTTTCTTCTAGGAGTGTTGCATAAGGGGTTAGCTGCTGGTATTCCCTTACACTCATCTTATATGCAACATTGAGATTGGGGCTGTTGAACTGAGCTTCTTTGTCATGTATCACATCTTCAATCAATGCTTCAGCATTTTCTGGGAGGCCTTCAACATTGTAACCATCCTTTTTGAGGTCATCTAAGACAGCATAGATGGATGCAAACACATTCAAGTAGGCAGCGGTTCCAACGTTTCCTTTGTCTGGTGGGAAGCTGAAGACTGTGATCGCTAGCTTCTTCTCAGCCTGCAGCGTTTATTCAAAATATAGTTAATTGACTTTTTCACTTACACCTCTAAGTAATCTTCCCATATGACATGTAATGCAGTAACTAGTGAATATCAAGAAAAAAGGACCTAAAAGTCTACGGATAAAAGATTAGGAGGTTAAGGCAGTGACTGCTATCGCATGCATTTGTTACTGATCACTGGTCAATAGCCACAGACGAATACAGAGTCATTTTTATAAGGAAACCACTTAATTGGCTACAAATCAAATAATCAGAATGAACTGGAAATGAGTACTTTGAAGAGAGGTCAGTCCAATCTTTTTATTAGAGACAAGATCGAGGTCACTACACGATACAGCCACAGTAAGAGCTTGCCCATATTACTACACAGTCATTGACAGAAACTCTAATGGCAGTTCATACAATCAAGACTTACTGCCATTCCTTGAAGGTCCTTAATTTTCTACTTGTCCACAAGACTAGTACCACTATCACTAGAATTGCAGCTTAAAACTACATATCCTGTATTACTGCACTTGTATGAGACCTTTATGAGAGTAAAATTTTGCCTTCAACATAAATGAGTAATGACGTGTCTAGAGTATTTTAGAATCATCATAAAAGCTGGAGCTAATTAAACCAATTGGAAAGGTTATTCAGTGAATTTCCCGGCCACAGAACCAATGTTTGCTAGAACAAATAGACCAAGCTCATTAAAAACATGCAGAATAGGCAAAAGAAGATACCTTTGTTTTCCTCTTCAATTCCCCCCATTTAATGGCCCTAGTGCAAAGCTGCTCCACTCTTTTGTGAAGAGCATGTGACTTCCCTGCATCAGGACAAGACTGTCAACTATGAGCTCCAGGTAAATCTAACAAATATTATGACATAGACACTTAGTCACCTACACACCAATTTGCATGAACCATGAAATAAAAAGATATATGTAATTATACATCTTTATCCTACTTTCTAGTCTTTTCTCAAAACAAAACAAACAGCGTTAAACCATACATTCAAATAAAATGAAGAAAAAAATTCTTGAAGCTATCTATCCAGAATATGCAAAGCACCTATTACTCGACATACTTTTACATCTCAGCAAGACTTTTGACGTTTTTTCCCAAGGTCTTATGCTAACATCAAGAACAATTACACATATACTGTACACTAAAAGAAACGTATGAACAAAAGAGCAGAAAAAGCACAAGGCATACATGTTTTATGAAGTAAATTAGAAATAACACTAAGTAATGAAAAGTGAAGGGGTACTTGCCTGTTCTGGGATCACGGCCAGCGAAAATAATAGGCTCCATGCCACCATCCAGCTCAGGAAGAGCAACCTGCAACGCCACCTGAACAGGATGCAAACCCAAGGTGCTGTTCAGCCACTCCTCAGTAGTCTGGAACACTAAGGGCACTGCAACAACATATGGAACATCAAGCTTCATCAAGGCCTCAATAGCCCTTGGGTGATCCTGCCTTGCTGGCCCCCCAACAAGAGCAAAGCCAGTAAGTGACACCACAGAATTGATCATGGGCTTCTTCGTGATCGGATCAATGAAGTACTTCTCCACAGGACCCGAGAAGTCGAGCCCACCGGCGAAAATAGGGATCACCTTAGCCCCTCTTGACTCCAACTCCATAATAACAGCCACATAGTGACCCTCATCACCAGTAACAATGTGACTCCTCTGAAGAACCAACCCAATTACCGGCGCATTCGGGCTCTTCAACTTCTGACTAGCATCCCTCCTAGTCCCATACCAATTCAGGTACTCCTTCACATCATCATACATACAAGGAGCCAAAGGGTGCCATATCCCACTATCCAAGTACAACACCGGGTCCGAGTATTCGATTTTCGTCCCCTTCAATGCCGGAATGTAAGACCCTGATATCATCTTCACAAAGTTCACCAAATTGTCAGGTGACCCCCCTAGCCAAAACTGCAAACTCAGGATATACAGCCTAGCATCCTGAGCCTTATCACTAGGCAAGTACTTCAACACCTTAGGCAATGTCCTCACTAACTTCAACATCTGATCAGCAAATCCAGCACCTTGCTTCTTCCTCTTAAAAAGCTGGAAAAAGGGGCTCTTTGACTGCCCAAGTTGAGACATACTAAAAGAACCCAACTTGTTAAGCCTCATCACCTCAGGCATTGAAGGAAAAACAAGCACAGCATCCATCCTATCCCTCTCCTTCTCCACAGCATTCTTCACCTTTACTGCAAGCTCCTCCACAAAAATCAAAGACCCTATAAAAATGTTGGCATCCTCAAGATCCTTACAGAAGCCTTGGTAAGTCTTCTCATCCCTAAGCTCCTCAACTAAGTACCCCACAACCTCATACTTTGCAAACTTGTTGCTTTTGTTCAGAGATTGCACTGCTTCTGAAAGGGATGACTGGTACTGAGCTTCCAACACTACATACACAATCTTTACAGTTGGAAGGTTCTGGTTTTGGTTCTTGTCAGGAACAATTCTTCTCACTTCTGGTGAAGTTTGAGTGAACAGTCCATTTCCTGCAACAACACACTTTATGCCACCATTTCTTGCTGCTCTGGAGTTGAATTGGGTGCTTTTTTTAGGCAGAAAAGAGTGGAGAAAGTACTGTTTTTGAGAGAGTGATGAAAGGTGGTCAGTTTTTGTTGTTGGTAAGGTGAATGCAGATGAAACCATGGAAGACATTGTCACAAAACTCTGTACTTCCAAGCTTTGGAGTGTAAGAAAGGTGTGATCTCTATGGGGATAATGCAAGAATTGTGGTTTTTTGAGGTGTTTGATAGGAGAATTGAGTTGGGTTATGCTCAATTTGTGATCTTGGAGTCACCCTCTAGTGGGAAATTTGGAGGGGAAGTGATGAAGGTTCTGAAAACAGAGCAGAGAAAGGGGAAGATATTGAGGGGAGTTTTGAAGACAGGTTTCTGTTTTTCTTTCAGTTAGTGGATGCAAAGGAGGACACGTGGAAGTTGTAATGTGAGAGTGGAGTTATGTCAACTTATGTGTGGTGAGTGTGTTTGTGGAGAAGTGTTCTGTTATTAGAGGTGGAGGTTTGTTGTGACTTGTAAGTGAGAGTGAGTGAGTGTACTTTGGTAGTTTATCTAAAAGAGAGGTTTGATACTATGATGATGATTATCCTTGGCTTCCCATTGGTTGATGTGGATTTCCCAAATGAGCCAAGTGGAATGATGAGGAGATGAAAATGTACTGATTTTGGTAGGTGTAATTGGAGTAGTAGATTTTTTGTCTTTGGGGTGATGAAAGAGGGGCTCTTTTTGGTTTTGAAAAGATTTTGGTGTGTTTGGATTTGTGTGTCTCTCAGTAAAAGGGGACTGATATTTTCTGTGAGTCCCAAATGGGTCCAAGTATCACTGTTGTTTGCCATGCATGCGATGGTGATGCTATACTTCCTTTGCGCAACCGCACAAGCTGAATTAATTTGCTGGATTGGTACCAAAACTCTGGCACTAGCTGAATAAGTACCAAAATCTGGCAACATCTGGTTTTCAATTTAATGTAGTTGAATTGAGTTGTGTACTTGTGTAAAATTGAAGTCTTTTAAGATACACAAGTTAATAACTGTCTTACACAACTACACAACTCAATCCTTCCAATGTTTCGTAAATTCCAACAATTTGACAAGTTAGTGACTAGCTTAAGCTTGATGTTATTCAAATCCTTCAATGTTTCGTGATTTTTCAACTATGTTAGTTTTCTTTCAGGCAATGACAATTACAACCACCCACCATTATCCCTCGTGTAGGATTTGGAAAAGTCTATATATCCGCACTTCTGCCATTAGTAGTAGGGAGGTTCTTGGTTTTCATTCAAGCATTTTCCATAATATAATGAAATGTACCTATATTTAGGTCAATTCTGCAAGTTTGGTTTGTGCAAATAGCTAAAACAACATACATTTAGGATCAAAGGGAGTATTATACATATGATTTCTACTTTCTTTGAAGTTCTACTACAAGTTTAGATAAACAATTTAGTGGAACGATATTATAAGTCTAAAACACCCCAACCCCACCCACCCCCCCCCCTCCTCTTTTTTATATTTCTGATAAGAGGAGGGTTGTCTAGGGTAATTGTGCTCATCTCAAGTCCACACAGCGTATGTTGATTCAAGCGTCATAGAGTGGGTGAGAGGAAGATGAACCCCCCCCCCCCCCCCCCCCCCCCCCCCCCCCCC
>CAAKMY010038174.1:0-18752 GCA_901111285.1 Corrigiola litoralis
ATGGGGATATCAGTCTCTCGTTCAACGACCTCACAATTTCTCCACTTCCAAATCCACCAAGCGATGATGGCAAATTTGTTCGACCAAGCATCCGGAGCTCCATCACTAGCCCCTGAGAGGTTCTCAACAATCCAAGCATGGAGAGGAGAGTTAAAAAAAGTATGAAGAAGAGGGATTACTCCCATCCTAAGCCAAACCACCTTAGCTTTAGGGCAATCACGCAAAGTGTGTATCAATGTTTCTTCTAATGCACCACACCTAGTACATTTAGGATCATCAGCAAGATTTCTGCGGAGTCTATTAGCATTACAAAGCAAGCGATCATGGAGGGCAAGCCATAGAAAGAACCTGATCCGATGTTGAACTTTCAAGTTCCAGACAAAGTTCCATTGATCCGAAACTGGACTATCAATATCCCGACGAATAATCCCTAGAGCTGACTTGGTTGTGAACACTCCCGAGGAAGAAGGAGCCCAATAAAAAGAGTCTGCAACACCATCCTCATCGACAATCTCCATGCTAGATATACGCTTCAAAGTGTCAGCAGGTAGCAAGTGTGCAAAGGAGTCCCACTTCCAGCCATTTTCTTTGTCCCACATCTCAGCAACCGTAACACCAAGGAGGGAATCAGGGACTTCCGCAATAGCTAAGTCAACAAGCTTATCTGGAGAGAGCCAAGAGTGATCCCAAAAAAGGGTGGTCCTGCCATTCCCTATAGCAGTGCTACACCCTTGAGAAATGAGGTTGACATTAGCTACAATACCTGCCCAAGCATTCGACATGTTTTGAGAGGGTTTAAACATGTCGACATCACAACGTCCTTGGCAATATTTAGCTCTTAGCACCCTTGACCAAAGAGAGGCAGGCTCAACAAGGAGGCGCCAACCTAATTTAGCCATGAGGACAGAGTTAGTCTGTCGAGTTGATTTTAAGCCTAAACCTCCACAATCCTTGGGTTTCTGTAGAGTTTCCCAAGAAATGAGATGGATGGTTTTCTTAGTGTCATTGCCTCCCCACACAAACTTCCTTATTTTCCTGTCAATGTCATCACAAGTAGAACGAGGTACTTTGGCCGTCTGAAGGGAATAAGTGGCCATGCTAGAGAGGGCTGACTGAGCTAGAGTTGTACGTCCTGCCAATGAGAGCACCTTAGATTTCCATCCTGCTAGGCGTCGATCAACCTTTTCACTAAGATGTTCATAGGTAGCTTTAGTAACTCGGCCATTGATAGTCGGCATACCCAAGTATACACCTAGGTCTTCAGTACTTTCAATACCAAGAGCATTACTAACTGCCTCCTTGTGAATATCTTGCATATTGCCTGAAAAAATTACTTTTGATTTTGAAAGGCTGACTTTCTCTCCCGAGGCTGAGCAAAACGTATCCAAGCAATCTCGAATAATAATAGCTTGATCAACCGAGGCTTCTGCAAATAATATTAGATCATCTGCAAAAAAGAGATTAGACAACAAAGGTCCATTTCGACTTGCTCGAATAGGAAGCCACTTGCCATTGCTTATAGACGATGCTATCAATTGATGAAGCCTCTCTAAGCAAAGGACAAATAAATATGAAGACAATGGATCTCCTTGACGAACTCCCCTTGAGGGCGTGAAAGCTTCAGTAACTTCTCCGTTCCAAAGAACCTGCATAGAGGGAGTAGTTACACAGTCCATGATAACATGAATAAGGGCAAGAGGGAGATGCATCTGTTCAAGCGTGTCCTTGATAAAGGACCATTTAAGCCTATCATAGGCCTTCTCGAGATCCACCTTGATAGCCATAGTGCCCTTGATGCCTTGTTTGCGACGCATAGAATGCAGAACCTCTTGCACAATAATGATGTTGTCCGTAATCTGGCGCCCAGGAACAAACCCACTCTGAGAAGAAGACACCAGCAGAGGAAGGACATGCTTTAAGCTATTAACGAGCAGCTTACTAGCAATCTTATAAGTTACGTTGCAAAGACCAATAGGTCTAAGCTGAGTAACCTTTTCCGGATTGTCCACCTTAGGCACAAGGACGATAAAAGTACGATTCAAATCTTGAGGCATACCTTGTCCCTTCAAAAAATTCAATACAGTACTACAAACACTTGAGGAAACTAGCGGCCACTGTTTCTGAAAAAAGAGAGCTTGATAACCATCAGGACCTGGCGCCTTCAAAGAGGCCATACTCTTAACAACATGCTCAACATCTGTGGAAGTAAAAGGGCGTAGCAACCTACCTTTCAACTTGTGGGACAGTTGTGGGAATGCCACTGCAGGGAGCAAAGAAGCATGAAGAATAGGATCAGGATCAGTGTACAGCTCGCGAAAATACGAGACAACAAAATCCTTCACTTCTTGTACATCATATAACCAATCATCCTCATCTCCTCGAATGGCCACAATTTTATTTCTCCATCTCCTTATCACCGTGCTCAAATGAAAGTAGGAAGTGTTTCTATCTCCATGACGTATGTACTCCACTCTTGATTTTTGTAACCAGAGCATCTCCTCTCTCCCAAGAACAACATCAAGCTCATGACGCAGCTTGTTCTCCAATTTGATCAATCCTCTATCATGGGCTATTGAGAGTCTTTTTTGTATACCCTCGAGACGACTAAATAGCTCTTTTTTTTGGTGAAAGATATTCCCAAAGACAGTAGCATTCCATTCTTGAAGTCTTTCAGCTAAATTGCTGAGAGAAATCATTAATGGGTCTGAGTCACTCCAATTATCCTGCACAAAGTCACTAAAAGACTCATGAGTCATCCATGCTGCTTGGAAACGAAATGGGCGATTGATACTAGACAATGGCGCAAAGCCATTAGGTGATATCAAGAGAGGGCTATGATCAGATTGGTATGCTGGCAAATGACGGACTTTTGCCTCTTCAAACCTGGTACTCCAATCCCCATTGCAGAGAGTACGATCCGGACGCGCACTTTTCTTAGTTTCAGGAGTCAAACCCCTAAACCAAGTGTGTGAAGCTCCTGTGAAACTAAGTTCAATCAACTCACTATTCTCAATCCAATGATTGAAATGCTCACACCTCCGTAACATGTTCGGGTTTGCTGGATTTCTCTCCGAAAGACTACGAGTTTCATTAAAGTCCCCCGCAAGCATCCAAGGTTTATCAGTTCTTCTAGCAAACTCTTTCAATTCATCCCACAGATCCTTACGCTTGTGAGCATCAGGACTCGCATAAACTGCTGTAAAAAACCAAGGAATATCACCAATACGGGTGATTATCATGGTGATATATTGCTCATGTTTAGAAATAGGTTCTACAGTGACGAGTTCTGGTTTCCAATATATCCAAATACCTCCACTAAAACCCTGTGCATCGACACGAGTATGGCCACCGTAGCTGAGGACCCTAGCAATGGTTTCAGCTCGTTCTCCATCCATATGAGTCTCCACTAAAGCAAACACTGAAGGTTTATAAACATGAATAACTTCCTTCAATGCATTAAGTTTTTCTCGACTGCCCACACCTTGTATATTCCACACAAGGAACGAAAGGGGGGTGAGATTTGGTGATAAACTAGGATAGTTACTAACCATTGGGGAACTTTGAAATTCAGGTGAACTGAGGTATGCATCACGTATAAGATTCATCACACGTCTAACATCATTAGGAAGAGTCATGGACACCACCATCTCTGGAGGTGCTGGAATTGGCTCCAGGTGAGTCTCGAACTCCACCTGTAGCTTGTGAGCTTCTGGGATGGTTACCCCCAAGGAGGGCCACTCCATCTCCGTCCCGGCAAAAGCCATTTTTTCCGGGGGAATCAATGACGTTGTGACCATGGGGAGGGAGTGACGAGGTATGGGGGGGAGCTCGTTCATGAGGTGTCTCAATGCTGGGTTTGACTGGTTTTGGAATGTCATTGTGAGGGATGAGGGGGCTTAAGTTTTCTTTGTTCAAAAGGCTTGATGAGGACTTGGGAGCTTGAGCTTTAAATTTGGAAGCAGAGGTTTGAGCCTTAGGTGGGAGTCTAATACTGGCTTTGCTAGGGTTAGGATTTTTCTTTGCATGGGAGGTTTTATGGGAGGGTTGTTTTGCTAGGAGATCTTTTGTGCTGGATTCAAGGGGAGAGGAGGAGTTGAACACGGGAAGGGAATCTGAGTGATCTTAGGAGTCTAGGCTCTGAGTTTGGAAAATATCCTGCATAGGTGGGTTGCCTACTCGAAATGACATATCTCCAAGATTCGGAGTAACAAAAACAGAAGTGTTTGATTGAGAGTTATTATCTACCATATTAGGGGGGATTTCACTGGCCTTATTAATACTCTCAAGCACATCAAATCTAGACCCCGAAGATTTGGCAGAATCTTCTAGCGGATTACAAGAGATAGGCTTAGGCAACATACCTTGTTTGGATGTAAGCTTAGGGTTTGGGTTAAGGTTAGGGTTAGGGTTAGGGTTAGGGTTTGACACCACTCCCTTCACTCCTGCTCTAACGTAGGGCTTGCGGACTGGTTTCTTGACTTGCATCCAGGAGCCATAGGTAGGATCTTCAGACTCTTGAGCTTGAACCATCTCCATATCCCCTTCACCTTCAATAACATGGCAGTTTTCATGCAAGGTATTCTTTAATGGACATTCTGCACTGTTATGGCCGAACTTACCACACCCAAAGCAGATCATCCTGAGACCTTCATACTGAATATGCCAGACTTTACCCTTAAGCCAGAATTTGGACAAAAGAGGCTTAGTGAGATCTAACTCTACACTCAGACGAGTGAATTGGCCTCTCTCCGCTTGAGCTGTAGTTTGGTCCACACGCAGCACCTTACCAATCCTACTTCCTATCTTGATCAGAAATTCTTCATTAAAGTATTCAACTGGCAGCTTGGGGATTCTCACCCACGAGGTTAGCAGCTTAATCGGATCATTGTTAGGGTTAAAATTTGGAACCCATTTCCTTATGGTAAGGTAATGGTCACCAATCATCCAAGGGCCTTGAGTGAGTACATACTCATAATCAGCAATAATGGAGAAACGAGCTATGTAGTAATCACAACCTACATCAGTTAATGATAAGCTTCCCTTAAGAGCCCACTTCACTTTAAGTTTATTCATGAGCGATTTATACCCAATATTGGTATCAAACATCTTAATAATGAGCGAGTATCTCCAAGGGGATCTGAGTTTTTTCTTTTCATCCTTGGATAATAAGATAACTGGGCATTTCTCCTCATCAAGGGGCTCGTCGGGGGGAGAGTCATCATCTGAATCCTCATCTTCCTGACTGCACAAAGAGCTATTAGGGCTTAGGGATGACGCTGAGAGCCATCCTCCCGTGCGAACTGTATCTCTATAGGAAACTCCATTACTCAAACGAGGCCCTTCCTTCCTTGATTGAGAAGTATTCAAATGAGGGGGGACTGGGGGGGATGGCTGAGAAAGAAATTCATTGAGATGAATGGATTTGCGTTTGGATTTCTTAGTGGCTCGATTCAATTGATCATTCTCATGGGAAATGTCTTGATGGTTGCTCTCATTGCTCTCGTTATTTCTCATTATGGTTGCTGTTTTTGAACGATATGCAGTATGAGTTACTTAATTGTACGGTTGTGCCTAGCAAATGTAAACTCAAAAATTTCTCGGAAGCTTTAGTACTTGAATGGTTTTTTATACTTGGTTGTTTTTATACTTGTTGGTTGTTTTTAGTGATCCGTAGGAGTAGCGTATTAAAGCTTTCACATTGATATAAACAAACTCGATCTAATACCAAAGAACACTGATTCTTAGCACTATCATAGTTTTGGATTTAAAGCCACATACAACTAGATTAAGATGATACATTAAAGCCAATTCTATGTATGTTACGCTAGCTTCCTTAGTCCTTAGTCCTTACATGAAAGCTCTAGAGAAATCATCGTTCATCACCACATAAGTGCACAACTACATGACAAACAGAACTCATGTCCTCACACACGCAAGCAATGTACCAATTCACAGAGCATATCTAAATTAAAATTTACCAATACGAACTGCACATACTATGCCGAAAATACTGATGCATGGTCTCGCGTCTGTCCATGTTCTACCGGTTTTCACTGAGAAGGATCCATGACATGCCCAATGAACAGCACAGCTCCAGTAGTGTCTTCTCTAATCAGGAACATAAATGGATGATCAGCAACGAAATGTTCAGGGTGAGTATAACTGAGTTGAACAAATGCAGCAGCTGAAGCAGCAGCTGCTTCAGTTCCTTCCTCATCGACTTCAATAAAAGACTTATGGAAAATTCCCGAAACAGCCAGCTTCTGTCCCACAGATGAATCCACCACCATCTCCGTCAGCCCACCCCCTAAGAACGGCATATTAACTCCTAAACCTTTGAGAACCTCAGAAGCTTCAAACCCAAAAGAAAATTTGAACTTCGGAAGCTTAAAATTACCCACTTTAGATCGATATTGCGGAATGTGCTGATTCAGGAAATCAGGCTGAGAAATTACTTTTTCAACCAATGCTGACAGGCCATATCTTTCATTTGGAAGAAAAACACACATGGAAAATTGGCGCTTCTCTTCTCCTTGTTTGTAAGGTAGACGAAGGACTTTGAAGTCATATGAAGTGCTGATGAACTGTTTTGTCCTGCTGGTCATGAATGGCACCTTAACAGAGCTTCCGCTTAGAAGGTGGAAATCACCTTCCATTGTATTTGATGCATCAAACTTCTCATCCCATGCTCCCTTAAAGTAAAGAGCATTTGCAAGGATGAGCCTTGTTGTACCATCTACAGAATCAGGAGGAAGAACCTTTTTAATCAAGCCATTGGTTCGAATGTCAGCCCATGAATTCACTTCAGAAATCACTTCAGGTGCCTTCAGTGCCAAAAGAAACAAGAATGTCAAATAACTATTATCGTCATTTAGCTGATGTGGTACTGTAATTAGCAAAATTACAAAAGCAATCCTAGAACAAGCATACATTCAGACGCATCTTTAATATGCCAGAGCTAAACAACTGTCACAGAGGACAGATTTCTGCGTACACTCAATAAATAACTAATAATTTAGCTATTAAAATAGCAAAAAGTTTAATCAAATTAGGCACCCCTGTTGTTACTAAATTAACAGCAAATGTTGTTGTTCCATGAATCCATGTTGACCATTGATTATTTTGTGTCGTCTTTTCACAACAAAATAAGTGGTGAAAAACTTATAAGGTCTTTCTCCACTTCCCTTTCTTTGATTCTCTCCTTCTGTAATCCATCACAAATTCACAATACACACCATCTCAAAATTAGAACCATGGTCGCAAATGACAAGGAGTAGGCCAACGGAGGTAACTAACACAACGAATAAGAGAGTAACCGTTACACTATGACTGAGGAGTATATTAAGTTCCGACTGCAACCACTTAAGTGAAAGAATGCAAAGTGAAAGGTCCAAATAGAAATCATATGTTTGCACTCTTTGTCTTCTTGGTCGGTGTCAAAGTATCCAAATTACATGAATAAAAACATGTACGAATCAAGGCGTGTGGGACATGTATTTATTAGTGTCCCGCAAATGCCCTTATCCGGCATGGTAAGCCGTAAGGGTGTGTGAGTCGAGAGAGGACTTTATGTTGTCATAAAAGTATAAAACCAACTTAACTATAAGTCTAAGCTAATGGTTGGAGCTCAACCAGTAAATATATTTCTAATACATACCTCACACAAGAGATAAGAGTAAATACTCAAATATGGTGATTTGAAGAGTCGAACTTGAGATAATTGGTCAATTAAGCTCCTACTATGTGATAGGACCAACTCAACCAGTGGTAGAGCTAGATATACAATATTAGGGGGTGGCGGGGGGCTTATTTATAATATGAGTAAAAAATAGGGGAATGAAATTGAGCATAGTAGTCTTCTTTGTGGTTCCGAAACAGGTCCTTCACGTTTCAGGTTTGCGAAATATTAGTAAAAATATTTTCCATTTCAGATAAGGGATTGTTAATGTACCAACCGAAATTGGATTCGCACATACATGCCACCTTCGAATCATTTACATATCTAAGCTTTGCCCACTAACCATTATGTCAGTCAAGCTGTCACTCATTACATCAAATTCATTTTATTTCAAACTCTGTCACTCATTACATCAAATTCATTTTATTTCAAACTCTAGGGGGGGCTGCCTCCCTTAGCTCCACCGTTGAGCTCAATCAAAAGCCTAAATGGATAAGCCTAAATGGATAATTAAGGTCCATTTATAATAATATATTCTTAGCATAAGTCTAATATGATATTGTCTAAAATGAGATTGTCTAATTTTAAGTAAAAATTGGATGTTCTTACACGGGAAGGGTCGTCCTCGAGATTTGAGAGGCCCTAGAAATATAGATAATATGCTCTAACGGAACTTTTACGTTTTGTTTTTGCAAACAAAAAAAAAATCTCCAACACTAATATTTTGGTAATTTCCCAAAATAATGATAACATGCAATTTCTAAACATAGTAGATGTAGGTTTATAAATGGGCCCCTTAAATTTTTGGGGCCTGTCCGGTTGTCCCAATGTATTGTCCATCTTGAATATGTTTATAGCCCGTCATTTTTTAGTTTAAACTAGATATATTTATTACCGTGTTAATAATAAAAAGTGACAACCTCAACTCAATTTGTCACGTAAATCCAATCTATCTATCTATACTAATAATAATAATAATACTATTAAAAGGCGTTGCAATGTCAGGAAGCTGCCACGTATAATGCCACATCACCTCTATTTAATAAAGCCACATATGTCCCACCACATCACCTCTATTTAATAATGTCACATATGCCCCACTTTTCCAAATACATTTATATTGAAAAGACATAGTGTGTTTATAATGAGTAAGGTTTTTAGATGGATTAAAGATGTAAATACATAATTAAGAGTTAATAGATTATCTATAGTCATTACTTGAGAACAATAATTTACCTACCATATATGCAAATGAACCAAGATAAAAAAAAAATAAGATAGAAGAATACAAAAATAAGATCAGTCTCAGTTATGTACCTAATAGAATGCCAAACAAAATATGAGGACACATTGACAACATAAAGGAACAAAGGAATCAAATCCCGAACAATAGAACAATAACGTAACTAACAGAGCCTATAAAATGCAACAACAACATAATCGTCCATCGCACTGATCAAATACTAGTTTTAAGTAATTAATAATCCGGCTGTCTCTTCTAATAATTTGTGTATACCTATCATATTATTATGTGGTTAAACCTCTAATTCCATGTCCTATATATCTCAATTAAGAAAAACTGCGAATAAGAAAGCGAAGGGGACATACTTTGTTGATAAAGTCAACTTGGTCGACAGCAGCTCTAAAGAACTCATCAACAACATGGCTAAAGGAAGGCTTAAGAGGAAGGCTTTGATCAACCCAAACCCCATTAGCGCAACTCAACTTGGGCCCACCAGCGTGACTCCCATCAGCAAAGACACGAGAGACAACCTCGGACGACAACATGTTAAGTTCATCCGATGACTTGGACTTGAGGAACGACAAAAGCTCGTCTCGAGTCGGCCTAGATGACCCGGCAGTGATCATGCTGAGTAGCAGTTGGAGAGAGAGTGGGGAGAATACTAGGTTCGTGCCCTTTGCCACCGTGGATGCCACGTGGCGTGTCAGAGTTAGGGACACGTCTGTTTGATCGGTGATCGCTTGTTGGAGGTCCATCTTGTATGGAAGAATAGATAGTCAAGATAGATGGTAGACGAATCGTGGGGTTTTGGGAGGTTTTATACTCTTTGGTTGCTTTGGGTTTTTTCGTATTTCTGATTTTGAGGTCATTCAAGACTTCTCGTGTTGGATCATTGATTAGTGATCATGGGCTCATTGTTTCATGATAAGTTTGGGCCTTTGGGGAATTAAGACATTTTCTAGAGATTACTCAAACATATATTATGTTATACATATTCCAAATTTTGAAAAATGAGTTCACCATTTTGGAAAAAAAAAAAAAAAACCAAATTTAATGGTCGAGTCAAAGCTTTGTAGTGAGATATCTTGTTGAAGAAACAATCTGAGGTACAATAAACTGAGCTAAAAATAGAGGTGGCAATTCAACACGATAGCACGTGGATTAGCGCGGTCCATCATTATCCTAGCCTATAATAGCATGAGCTCACCCTTATGACTAGCATAACCGCAAAGTTGTGGGTTTGACGGCTGCCATGATTTTGGCAAAAACTTAATGCATGGCAATCTGGCATGAGCACGACAAGAGATATAAGTGGGTTAACATGACTTAGATGACTATGATCACAAAGCATAAAGAACATAGTGATAATTTCTCTCTTAATTTTTCTACAACATTGATTATCTATCATTTTATCTTACACAACTTGAAATCTTGACCAATAAAGACAAGAAACACATATGAATTAACCATAATTTGAACGGATTTTACCGAAATATCATTTTTTTACATATCTTATACCTTATCTTCAACACAACACAACGCCAACTACAAATACAACCCGTTTACTTGATGGCCAACCCCAAGTGAAGGTATCCCGCTCTAATGTATGTCACCGTTTGTTTTCAAGTTAAAAAGTAGACTATACTTCGTATTAAGAAGGTCATTTTTGACTTAAAATAACAATTATTTGTACTATATATTTACTAAAGTAATTATTTTAACTCAATGTACAAAATTAGACTTTCTATTTAAATAGTTTGTCAAAAAAAGAGTTTCACATTTGAGTAGGTAGGTTCCTTTGGCCCACATCCCAAACAAAGGATAATCCACATGACCACATCATCCACTATGACTTCCATCATCAAACTCAAGATAATCACACACCCACATCAAACGGTATAGAAACATTCATCACAACTCTATTTTTTTTTATTTTTTTTGAGAATAAGTCACTACATAGTTGAGGCTTGAGCACCATTATCATATCATATATCAACCCCCAAATTATTACTAACCCTTTTTTTTTAGGGTTTCTACAGTTGGAGATGTCTTGATTTCATTTTGTAATGGCTTCAGACTTCGGTTGTGAGAGGATTCAGATTGGAGCAACTGTGGAGGAAGAAAGGCATGAGATTATTTCAGAGAAAGGTTTACTGGGTTGCATGTTGTGCTGTAATAAAATATCTGGCAGGAGCGAAATAGATGTCGAATTGAGCGGAATGTTAGCAGAAGGTTCTTATCAGAGATACGGTAGCTGATGTAGAAGTCAGAATTTTTGTTGTTGGTGGTGGAAAGATTTCTACAAGGGATGCTGCTTGGTTTGCAGATTTGTAGTTTCGGTTTCCTTATTTTTGTTGTACTGGATTTTTTGTAGTTTTGGCTTTGTTGGCTTATGTAATGCAATTTAGCTTTAGGTTGTATGAAATTTGGTTTGTTTACTTGGTTATTAATGAAAGCTTACCTTTTACCAAAAAAAAAAAAAACCATTTTCTATCGCCATGATTTGTAATGGTTGACAACCATCATGAAAGCTTCCTAGCTACTATATATCTAAGCTCTAAGCCAAATAATGCTCAAACACTCGAACTACTATGGCATTATCATAGTGTGAATTTGTTTGTCCTTTTGTTTCTCCTTTTGAAAAGAATGGGAAGAAACTGGAAAAACTGAAAGGAACTGGAAAGAACTGGAGAGAACCGGAGAGAACCGGAAAGAATTGGAGAGAACCGGAAGGAAGTGGGGAGGAACTGGAGATAATTGGAAAGAATTGGAAATAACTTAAAAGAACTGAAAGGAACTGGAGAGAACTAAAAGGAAATGAAACTCACTGAAATTCATATGAAGAGAACATAGCCTACATTATCGTATCGTTTAGCGTTGACGTACAATATAAGTTACACTTCTTATATAATTTTTGATAAATGAACCGAAATATTAAACGTTTAGAATAATATGAATTAGTCAAGTTTATATTTTGCCATTAATATTAACATCCGTGAAATTCACGGGCCCTATACTAGTTATCATATCATATATCAACCCCCAAATTATTACTAACCCTTTTTTTTTAGGGTTTCTCTATATTCCCCCCATAAACCCCATATCCCCATTTCTCTCTCTAGAACCTTCTTCTTCACTCCATTGACATTTTCTTACATCAAATCCACCCTCACAATCAATAAAGGAGCATTCTTTTTATCACATAACATCAATTTACACCAAAGTTGTTAACTTTACCATAATTTGTAAGTTGGCTCACTTTTTTTACTCATTTTTTAGCTGGGTTTTTATAATTGAGAACTACCCATTGCTGAATTTGTAGAAAGATTGTATCTTTATATTGGTATTGCCATTGTTTCAGCTTTTTAGCAAGTGGGTCAATCTTAGTTTTGTGGACTAGTGTGTGGAAAGTTGGTAACTTTGAGTTTTCTGAATTAGTGAGGAAAAAGTTGTTATCTTTGAGCTTTGTGTATGGGGAAATCAGGGGGTAGGAAGAAGAAGGGAGGTGGTAACCATGGTGTTACTGCTAATGATGCTCATAATGCAAATGTTGGTGTTAATAATAATGGTGGTGTTGATTTAGATTCAGCAGTGTTCTTGAAAAGAGCACATGAGTTGAAAGAGGAAGGGAATAAGAGGTTTCAGGCAAAAGATTATGTGGGTGCTCTTGAGCAGTATGAGAATGCTATTAAGCTTATCCCCAAGACTCACCCTGATAGGGCTGTGTTTCACAGCAATAGAGCTGCTTGTTTGATGCTAATGAGGCCTATTGATTATGACAGTGTTGTGTCTGAGTGTACCTTGGCTCTTCAGGTTCAGCCGAGGTTCGTCCGAGCTCTGCTGAGGAGGGCTCGGGCGTATGAGGCTGTTGGGAGGTATGACATGGCTTTGGCTGATGTGAATGCTCTATTAAGTGCTGAGCCGAATCATGTTGATGGTTTGGAGATTGCGCGTAAGCTTCGGGTTGCTCTTGGGCCGCGCCAGGAGGCGCAGCAGGATCTGCAGAGTCGTCCATCGCCTGCGGCGCTGGGGGCTTCTGCGGTGAGAGGTGCGCCGATTGCTGGGCTTGGTCCGTGTTTGCCTGCTAGGCCAGTGGCTAAGAAAGGTGCTGGACCTGTTGGTGGGGCTAATGGTCCGGTGAATAGCAAGAGCGATAAGGTGCAGTCGGTTGGAGTTGTGGAAAATGGGCCGGAGGTGAGAACTCAAATGCCGAAAGTTGTGTTGAAACCAGCAACTGGTTCTTCCAAGGTTAGTTCAGTGAAGGATGGGCCCAAGGAGCAAGCTCCGGCATCGTCCAATTTGTTATCTGGTCGTAGGCCACCTCATGTGGCTGCAATCCAATGGAGGCCGTTGAAGCTTGTCTATGATCATGATATAAGACTGGCTCAAATGCCCGTCAATTGCAGCTTCAAAGTTTTAAGGGAGACTGTTGGGAAACGGTTTCCGTCCTCCAAATCTGTTTTAATCAAGTATAAGGACAATGATGGTGATTTGGTGACAATTACCTGCACTGATGAACTCAAGCTGGCGGAAGCATGCGTGGATAGCCTTTTGCCTAAAGACCCAGACAGTGACAAGGTAGACACTGTTGGTGTGTTGAGGCTGCATATTGTGGAGGTGAACCCTGAACAAGAACCAGCCATAATAGAAGAAGAAGAGAAGCCTACTGAGAATGAGGAGAACAAGGGAGATGAGAGCGGCTCTCACTCTTCACTGGAAGGTTCTGGAGTGGATTCCGTTGAGAGTGAAGCAGATAAGACAGATGACAAGGCAGCAAAGGAAACCCCAAAGGGGAAAATAGTTACATCTGAGGAAGCTGAGTGTAAGGAGGTGGAGATGGATGATTGGTTGTTTGAGTTTGCTCAGCTTTTCCGTAACAATGTTGGGATTGATCCTGATGCTCACATTGACTTGCATGAGATTGGAATGGAGCTGTGCTCTGAGGCTCTTGAAGAGACAGTGACGAGTGAGGAGGCGCAACTGCTCTTTGACAAGGCTGCAATGAAGTTTCAGGAGGTTGCTGCATTGGCGTTTTTTAATTGGGGAAATGTTCACATGTGTGCTGCAAGGAAACGGATCCCTGTAGACGAGAATGCAGCTGAGGAGGTCAAATCTGCACAGCTTCAGACAGCTTATCACTGGGTTAGGGAAAAGTACTCTTTAGCGAGCGAGAAGTATGAACAAGCACTCTCAATCAAGCCAGACTTCTATGAAGGGTTGCTGGCAATGGGGCAGCAGCAGTTCGAGATGGCCAAACTTCACTGGTCTTATACTTTGGCGAAAAAGGAGGATCTTTCCAGCTGGGATTCCTCTGAGACATTCCAACTCTTTGACAGTGCAGAGGAGAAGATGAAGGCTGCCACTGAAATGTGGGAGGAGTTGGAGGAGCGGAGAGCCAATGAACTGAAAGACCCAAGTGTGCATAAGATGGATGAGTTGCTAAAGAGAAGGAAGAAACCAGGAAGTGATGGTGAATCCTCATCTCGGGTCCCCAGTGAGCCTACTCCAGAGGAGCTGGCTGAGCAAGCAGCTGTAATGAGATCTCAGATACATCTCTTCTGGGGTAATATGCTATTTGAACGATCTCAAATTGAATTTAGATTGGAAACTGATGGTTGGAAAAAGAACCTTGATGCTGCAGTCGAACGCTTTAAGTTAGCAGGAGCTTCAGAAGCTGACATTTCTACAGTTACCAGCAACCACTGTTCGAACAGCATTCCTGCAGATGGGGATGCGAAGAAGGCTGATAATGTTGTTCAGACCGCGTCTGCTGAAGTTGGAGTTCAAGGTGAAGCAAAATGATCTCTTTGACAGTTTCTGTGGGATTGAAGATTTTCAGAGTGCTTCAGATTTTCGTTGAACCGATGAGATCGAAGCTTGACTACCCTATTCAGCAAAGATTGTGATAGTAGATCTGTGCCCCTCTAAACTGGTTAAACGGGGCACAAAAAATAATGGTCATTTACGGAGAATGATTTTGGCATTGTTGGGAGCTTTCTGGAGAAGCTGCTCATTTGATGCATATGTTACACAGATGTAGCATTTTTTGTTTTCCTTTTAGTTAGAGCATTTGATTAATATATTTTTTCATCTATGTGACTTGCTCAAACTGAATATTCAACATTTGAGTGGCAAACTCTCAATACTTGCCCTGCTGTTACACGTTTTTACTCTCTGATAATGTTTCGCACTTCTAGGGGCCAAACTGGGTGTTATCATCTCACTTATTTTCTGTAATTTTCAATCATCTTTTTGAGATTCTTGCCCCTTGAATGCTCTCATGGTTGATTGTATCAACTCCGTATAAAAATGCTGTGATATGTGAACATTGCAGTAATAAGAACTCAGGAGAGGGGTGTTATAGTCATTCGGATAAAACAGATCAAACCTCTCTATTACAGTAGTCAATTGTAGGAAAGGCAATTAGTCTTGTTTTTGTTTGTTAATGTATACTCAGTTTTCTATTTAAGCCTTGTCCAAGAAAAAGAAAAAGGAGAAATTTAGTAATATAATTGCAGACTGAAAGGGGTAGTGAATTTTACATCTGCAGCGGCTGTTTTCAGATATTTTGTTGATATGTCCAACAATGTTTGAATGCATTCTTTCCTTCTGTGTATGACTTTGTTGACATTGTTAGCTGTTCTTTTGAAAGCGGTGTGATAAGGTAGAGAGTCTTGCTACTGACTAGGAAACTGCTGCACTTATGCTGCCTCTGTTCTAAACCTATACCTGGTCAATCTATTGAATTCTGGGATGCCACTGAACCCTGCAAAGTTTTATGCTTCAGTATCATTCTCTGAGGCAAAGGGTTTATGCAAATTAGGTTTCAATGATGCAGGTAAATTTTCGTTTGTGTTGATTTACTCTTTTGAATGCGATTAGTTCTCTCGTCTTTCGACTGCTGCTTGTATCGACAATTCTGTATCTGGTAGCAGAAAGTGATCACACTGAGTAGTAATCTACAATACTACATACCTACTGGAATATTTCCCATTAGCTGGTCATTTACTCATTTGTAGTAGATTATTCCCTTTTATCACATAAGTCTTGTTCATTAGTTAAGTTGGCATAACACTTGGTCACTTTCACAAGGAGAAGAATTTCAAGCAAAAGTGACAGTTTTAGGCACTAACCTTTCAATATTAAAATCATTGATATTATCATAATATATCTATTTATGCTATTAGGATTGCTGGTTTGTTTAAACTATAATTAAAGAATTTTGTTTCCTTTATTCCAATATGTTTTCTTGACATTGTAAAGACAAACAGAGCTAGAACTTTTTGTCATTTAGTTGAAATACACTTTGCTATATCCCCCGCCAATTAGTAATATACTTTTTAGTGGTTTAATGAAAGATTTTAGGTTTCTTTAGTTGCTAATCAGGGGGCAATTAGATCACCTTTGATACCCTTGTTTGCTTAAAAGATTATTAGGCTAGTGTCAGTTCCAGATATCTTATTAGTCTTGGAATATTATTAGTTTGTAGGAGACATTCTTGAGGTGCCTTACAAACCAGATTCCTGAGGGTGTCTATGATTGCAGCAATTATTTATCATGACTTTGCCATTTTTTTCTCCTTATCTTATTTGTCATCTATACAGTGTTGATTTTTGCCATTCAAAATGCTACAAACTTTTTTTTATTTTGCCTCTTCTTGTGTGGAAACTTGGAAACAGAGTATTTACTATTAGACAGTCAGCCTCTAGGACGGCAGACCTATTTACTTGACTTCAGAAAGGTTTACTGAGTTACAGTTATAGAAGTTTTAGGGAGTCGTGGCACACACACTGGTCGGTGATAAATAACCAAGATCTTTCTGAGCATGAATATTGTGGCTTTTGAAGGTGTTATTAGTTATTACCGTGGTTATAACAAGATCCTAGATAGAGGCTCATTAAGAATTCTGGCGCATGTTTGTTTAGTAGCATCCTCTTAGGGGTTTATGCAACACAGTTTTTGATAATGCAAGTAAATCATTTATGCTGATTTACTTTGGATACAATTGCTTTCTTGTCTTTCTACTTGCTACTCTATCAGTAATTATGCATCTGATAGCAGAAAGTGCTCACAGTGACTTGTAATCTACTTTTCATGCTGAAATATTCCTGTTAGCTGCTCATCTTCTGGTAGATAATTACTTCTTATCACATAAGTCTTGTTCATGGTTAAGTTGCCATCACACTTACACAAGGAGAAGGTTTCCCGAGTATTAATTACACTTCTAGGCACTGATCTCTTACTTTGAAATGACTAATACGAAATTAATAAATGATATTACGTTTCCTGGTTTTCTTTGTACTATAGTATAACTAGGGAAATTTCTTTCCTTCGTGCTGATATGTTTCCTTGACACTGGAAAGACAAACAAAGTCTAGAACTTTATGTCATTTGGTTGAAATCCACTTTGCTATCCTCTCCATCATATCAATAATATGCCGTCTTAAGAGTTTATGGAAGATTTTAAGTTTCTTTAATTGCTTGATCAGGGAACTTTTGGTCACCTTAGACTAGAGACGGCTTTTTTTTTAAAGATTATTAGGCAGTGTCAATTTCAGATATCTTATCTGTCTATCATATTTGAGTTTATAGGAGACATTTGGGAAGAATTAACAAATGAGATTCCTGACGTGTATGATTGCACCTTGCACGAATTGTTTATTATGACTTTGGTAGTACTTTAATTTCATGGTCTTTGTTTCATTTATACAGTGTTACTCGGTCCTTGCTACTTTAAAGTTTGTCTTTCATTTTGTATCTTCTTGTGTGGGATATTGGAAACACAACAGACATCATAATTCTTGTGTTAAAGATCCCGTAAGCTTTGCTAGACGCCTAATCTGTACTCCGTATGCTTTAATGAAGTTCGTTCTTTTCCCTGTTATTATTCTCGGGGACAAGAGCAGATAAATTATCTGAAAGTAGTAGAAAAGCTGACCCTTCTGGTACGTATCGTGAAGCAGTGATGCCTAGGACTTCAGATCGACGTTTTTACTCCCTAACTTCAGGAACGCAAACTTATCTACTTTGTTTTACCTGAGGTCATAGTTACAGAAGTTTATGGCAGACACTCTGAGTCATTGACACATTTACTATGATTTTCCTGAACATGCAGATTGTGGTATGGGAATGTGTTAATCTGCTATTGCCATGGTAATAGTAAGATCCTAGATGTGGCCTTATAAGTATCCTGTTATGTGTCCACTGTCCACTCTATATTCGGAAGGAAAATAAGAATTTTTTGCATGCTGTGCGTGGACAGTTTGTCCTGCATGTTAAAATACTAACTGAAAGCAAATCCGTGATGCAAACTATGACCAGTTTTTGGAAGAATGCACCTACTTGACATGGATTTTGGTCAGACACAGCTCAGGCTGAAATTGATCAAATGCAACTTGCTAAATCTCTTAAACCTCTATAGATTTTCTTTCCTGTGGAGGTGTTTGGATTGCTGATCCTGTTAAACACGCCTTTTAAAGAATTAAAGAATATAAAGAAGTTCCAGATTGGCATAATGTACTTACTGTACAGCGTATCTAGTTGAGTCAGTAGGTTTAGCTTTATGATCAAGTATAATGTTGCATCTGATACTTACTTTTTGTAGTAGTAAAGTAGTATGAACTTGGTTTAGCTCCTTGAAGCATATATCTTTAATTATTCAGTGACGCATGTTTGTGTAGTCTCTATGCAAAGCAAATTTGTATAGGTTATACTTTAATATTGGAAGTTGATCACAATTACTGTACAGGGAGGAATTTGTTAGAATAAAAGCAAGTTACGAGACGGCTTACAACAAGTAGTAATGGAAACTGGTAGTAAAACAAGGCTGTG
>CAAKMY010038176.1:2841-27558 GCA_901111285.1 Corrigiola litoralis
CCCCCCCCTCCTCTCTCTCTCTCTCTCTCTCTCTCTCTTCCAATTAACTGAGTTAACTCACTCCACTTATATACTCTCTCACAAGTCATAATCAACCGAGTCAACTCATTAACACTATCATCCAACCTTCCCTGTCAGAACACCAGACGCAGCCGCCCTTATCGCCGGAGCACCGGGCATATACACGGGTGGGGGCGTTGGGTGACAGGTAGTGGCGAAAAGTGAGCGTCGGGCAAGGAGGGGGCGACATCGTGGGATGGTGGCCGGAGAGAAGAGAGAATGAAGGGGGGGGGGCGTGATGGGCAAGGAGGCAGAAGAGAGGCGTCGGATGGCCGATCATGTTGGTGGTGGCTCCTAACCCGTCATCATTCACCGACCCCATCTAACCCACTTCCTCACCCCCACCTCATTCTCCTCTGATGATCTCTCCTCCGGGTCTGCTGCCTCACTCCTACTCAGCGCCATCGGCCTCCTCTCCTTCCAATTCCACACCGAGTTTCTCTCTCGCCAATCCTCTCTAATAAGAAGCCCAAAGTTCCATTCTTTTTTTTTTCTGTTGCGCAAAGGAAATGATGGCATGTATGAATTCCTTTTATTTCTTGGGATGATATGAGTTTGTTTTGTTTGCTTTATGTGTGTTTTGATGTTTGTTGTATAGTTGTGCTGATGATTAAGAACTTGGGTTTATGTAGTGTGAGCGTGGTGGCTTGCTTACAGTGGGCGTCGGCGGTGGGCGTTTGGTGAGAGTGTTTGACTGTGCTGGAGTGTGGAGTGGTCGGGGTTCTGAAGGTGAGAGAGTGTTTGTGGGGGTGGTGGTCTTCGATGTAGAGGAGGGAGAGGAAGGGGGAGTAGGCGGCTGTTTGGGGAGGGGGAAGGGGCCGACGGTGCGGGGAGGGAGATGGGGTGGTCCAACAGGAGTGGGGTGAGATATGGTTGGGCTGAGGGGAGGGGGGGGGGGGGGGGGGCAAGGGGTATGGGTTTCAATTTTTTTTGGTTACGTTCAAGTTTCATGTATTTGTGTTTTTTATAATATTATTTCTTAACATGATATGGATTCCATTTAGCGGTTTTCAAATACAAACCGTTATTTGATTTAGCGTTTTATTTTCTAGTTAACCGCAAATTGTGATTCCGGTTTATCTCTCTAAAAAATTGGAGCGTTGGCTGGAATGATGAGAACTAGTTTTAGAAAAGTTTGGAAAATCATACTAACCCATCGGGTGGTTACCATTTTGGTAGCCACCCTCTCACATGATTTTTAAAGACCATTTTTACTTTTAAAATAAATTATGTGAGAGGGTGGGTGTTAAATTGGTACCAACCCGGTGGGTGTGTATCATCTCCCGAAAAATTTTAGAGAAAAAAATTATTTTCTTAGAAACATTATATTGGGAGAAAAACTGAAAAATCTTCATAAATAGAAGTCCATGTTAGCTACTTGGTAGGAATCATTTAGAGTTGTCACCGAGAGGTCAAAACTAGCTTGTTGAGTTGTAATCCTATAACTTTCTCCCTCCAAAATTTTCTGTCGTTCTTGCAACTCTTCAATCGATCAATTTGGTGATACATCAATAAGAACTCTGCACCATGTTGCATATGGTGATCTAAGCAAAGCAAGTTTAAGAACAACTCCCACATTTATGTCGAGTTATTCTCTATGGTTCTCTTTCCTTTTGGAGCTCAAATATTTTGAATTATAGCTCTTTGAAAGCTACGAATGTATACTTTACTATGGTTTTGATTTCATGATCAAACCATTTATGAAACTCAAGTTATGCTCATGCTCATTATAAACGAGAGGTGCAACCTGAATGTTAGTGGAAGCGTCAACATGTTCTCACTCAAAGCTCAATATTTAGAGTTCTACATCATCTTTTGAAGTTTTTTTTTATATATGAAATCAAACTCACGTAGCTTCAAATGGAATCATAAAAGTCGACATTAGGATAAGGGTATTGGATTTTATAAGCTCGGACATTGAGGCCTGATTCTAGACATTGTAATTTGTCAATCATTTTGTGCAGGAGCGATTTTGTTCTTTCAGCTCGTGCTTATTAGTGGATGAATCATGACAAATTTAGGCATCCAATGAACTCCAACTAGGAGATTTATAGCAGTATGATGAAAGCCATGCCACACTTGCACCTATTGCCAGACCTGCATGGCAAAATCGCATTGAAAAAACAAATAAGAGGATGATTCTGCTGGTTTGCTGCAACAAAAAAATCTTCTAATGATGATAGGCAATCCCCTCCTAACCAGGTTGTCCACTGTAGCTAGACCACTTTTGCACAACCAAAAACCCAATAAAAGAGTGCATCGGCTTGACAGTAGAATCCCATATAGTTCGAGCCCACAAGCATCTATTCAACTGCTGTCTAAACATATGCCTTAGTAATGAGTAATTTTCCAGACTGAGACCATCGATTCACATTAGCTAGACTACCAGACCAAACAATGAACTCATCTCTCAATTTCAATAAGCTCTTCCATCCAACTTTGAAGTGGAAATAGCATGCACATCCCATACTGTCTGACCTTTCAACAAATAATATCTCACATAACAAGACACTATATGAGACTTATAAGATTGCAGCTTAAGCGTAATAGCATTATTCCAACTTAAAACCTCTTTTATACCCACTCCACCCTGCTTCCTATCATAACAAAACTTCTGCCAACTCATAAAAATCATTCTACAGCCACCAACATTATACCGAGAGAAAGGCTTTTTGCAATTTGCTTCATAATACCCTTAGGCAAAAATAAAGTAGATCACCAAAAGTTGGTAATGCCAAATATAACTGAATTAATCAGTTGGACCTTCCCTGTATAAGAGAGAAAACAATTTGCCCAATGCTGAATTTTAGACTCGATTATGTTAAGAAACCCATCAAATTGATCAGAAGTTAGCCTACCGAAATGGAGCATAACTGTAAGATACTTAAAAGGAAGATGCCCCTCCACAAAACTAGTAACTCTCATAATATCAGCCCTCATATCAGCCCTTATTCCCCCAAAAATATATAAGTTTTATGGGAGTTTACATAAAAACTAGAGAAAAAAGCAAAAGAATCTCGACTGTCAGCCATTGCCTTAATAGAAGGGAGGTCACCCCTAGTGAAAATAAGCAAGTCATCAGCAAATATAAGTGATTCAGTTTAATGCAATAATACCTACGGTGATAAGAAACTTACTTTCAATAATACCTCCATGCAAATAACAAACAATAGATGGATAGAAGGTCTGCTTGTCTTAGGCCTCTCATACCCTTAAAATAACATTCAATAGTGTCACTCAAATTAATCTCGAATCAAGCTGATGAAACACAAGTTATCACCAGAGAACAAAACTAAGGATTTAGACCAAACACCAGAAGAATATTATGCAGGAAAGACCAGGAGACTGAATCAAAGGCCTTCCTCATATCAACTTTGATGATGGCTATAGGAGAAATGTGAGCCCTGCCATAATGCTTTGCCAATTCATGAGCCAAACTCAAATTATAAAATAGATTTACACCCCTTACAAAAGCAACATGTTCCTTCCCTATAATGTCAGCATGCACCACTTGGCTATTCGCATGCACGTCACTTATAATTTTGTAAAGAACATCACAATAAGCAATAGGCCTGAAATATAGGACAGAGCTTGGGGTATCAATCTTTGGAATCAAGCAAAGAAAGGTAGAATTTACCTAACAGGAAGGATTACCTCCTTGCTAACAATTGGCCATGCCTTATTTAAGAACAAAGAACTAAAACCGTCAGGTTCAGAGGCCTTGACAACATGGATTGAGAATACTGCATCTCTGACTTCAGTTCAGAAACATGCAGCATCAAGCTAGAATTATGCTCAATAGTAACACAGTCCTTGTGGACAAGTCAACATCAACTTTTTCAGTACCAAGCAGCTCCTTATAGAAGTCTATGAAAGCACTAGCAATATCAGCTTTAGAAATCATGTTCAGTATAGGAGAGTCAACCACATAAGATATACAAGATTTACTCTTCCTCTCAGCCACCTTAACAAAAAATAAAATAACGGGAATTCTCATCAACCAGTTGGACCTCATTAATCTTAGCCCTTTTGATACAAAGAGCTTAACTTATCATTCTTTAACTTAGCATACAAATTTGTAGACAATCTATTCTGATGCATTAGATCTCGAGCAAAAGGAAAATCATGAAGTGCTTTTTAACACATATGCAACTACACTCTAGCTGAAGTCACTCTATCACCCAGATTTGTATATGATCTCTTATTCAACACTTTTAGCTCAGCTTTAAGTAATTTAAGCTTTGACACAATTCTTAATAAAGCACATCCACAAACAAAAGTCTCCCAAACTCTTGACACCATAAAAGCTTCATCCTCAGCCCATAAGTTAGAAAAATTGAAAGGTACATGACAAGAAGGAGCTTGATCAAGGAAACAGAGCTTAATAGGGGAATGGTCTGATAATCCTAAGAGTAAAAAGTTGACGGAAACATGCCATTGGGAAGAAACCATGAAGTATTGCCTAATATTCTATCAAGCTTGGACCACCCATATGTGATTATACCAGGTATATGACAATCCCTGGGCTGGCAAATCAAGTAGAGCAGCTTTAGAAACACATTCTAAAAAGTCTCTAATATCATCCAATTTAAGAGGACAATGACTAACCTTTTTATGACACATCCTGGACTACGTTAAAATATTCCCAAACAAATCCAAGAAACTAAAATCAATTGAGCAGCCTGCATAAGAAAAGACCAAAGACTTGATTTAGCAGAGCTATCATTATAAGCATACACATAAGTAGCCAAGAAAGAGTAACCTAGCCTCTTACTAGTCAATGAGCAATGCATAAACTCGGCATTAGACTCTACAACTTGTAAACTCACTGCAAAGTCCCTCTAAAGGACCCAACTCGTTCCATTCCTATGCTCACCATAGCTAAACACGCCTTTAAACCACCTAAACTTTCTAGAGAGGACTTTATTATCCTTATTCTCCTTTATTCTAGTCTCTAGTAGAACCACTAACTCGACTTTATTAGTTCTTAGAAAACTACTAACTTCATATTGCTTTACTAGGGAATTCAACCTTCTAACATACCACGGAAATACATTCATTAGATATTTGGGAAGGGTGGGATGACATCCCCAAAATCCAAACATTCAGCCTCACTACCTTCAGCATCCCCCATATCTCCTACAACTGGCCCTTCAAGCAGACAATCAAAAGGATTAGTAATATGCAAAATTTCAACAACCCTCCTTTGTAGAATTATCCTCTTCTCAGAAAAACAAACGCTTGAAACTCATCCTATATATCCATACAAGCATGCTCACCATCTTGATCTCAATTTGCCCTGGAATAGACTGCTGAGTACTAGGTTGTTCATGAACTTCCTGTTGTGGCATCTCAGCTTGCCCAGTCTTCACCTCAATAGGCTTCTTGAGCTTTTTACACTCTTTTATATTATGTCCCAATATGTGACAATTCTTGCGATAATAAGGCACCCATTGATAGAGCACCTTTTAGGATCTTAAGCCACAAAAAGAAAATTTACAGAGAATCACTTTGCGAAGCTCAACATAGACATATATATCAAACAAAATCCTAGCATAAGAAATCCTCTCTATTGTTGTAGTAACTTCAACAGCAAACATAAGCTTTCCCAGCTTGCTCTGACCTCTCTCAGACCAGAAATATGGATCAAGGTCTGGCAATGTCACCCACATAGGGACAGTAGTGATATCCTCCATCTCTGTGCAAAAATTAGGGTACCAAGGCTTCAGAACCAACATATTCTTACCCACTTTCTAGGGTCCACCGTTAAGAACTTCATTCGTATCATGGTCAGAAAATAAATTAAAATAAGATTACCCCTCCGTATAGTAGAGTATCTTATGTTTGTCCACATGTTGCAAATTCTTCTCGACAACGTGTTTCAGAGAAGCCAAATAGGTTCTAGAAGTTAACACACATCCAACCAAGGTGAATTTCCATAAATGAAGTTCATCTGCAATGTCATCAAGTTCAATATTGACCCCTTCAGCACTAGCACAATCCTCAATAATGTCCAAACTCATACCCATGGTTCTAGGAACTTAAGGTTTAACTTTATCTGTCCATGCACTATCCAAAGGAGGTTTATTACCCAACCGGAGTGTTAACAACATGGAAACTGACAATGGCTTGGCCATCAACAACCAAAGGGGAGCTAACCACCTCAGAAATAGCATCATAAGAGGAAATAACTACAGTATTATCCTTACCAGTAGATGGATTATGAAGAGAAGACCCCATAAAATTAGCCAAGGTGATCGCACGAGGAGAAGAAAATGGGTATGATTTTCTTGCTCCGATGCTTCTTCTTTCTGAACAACAACACTACCATCAGGATCGAGGGAAGACGCTGCATCTGATTGTTGAGTTTGTTTCTTAGGGGGGACGACCTCTTCTACCAGCCATGATGAAAAAGAGAACGAAAACGGAGGTCTAAAAGTGGAGGGAAAAGTAAGATTAGAGCCTATGCATACTTCCACTCTATCAACTCATATGTCAATGTTTGATTGAAGATCAGAAAATAACATATTCCAAAAAAATATTTTCGTCATTTTTTTTGTGGACAAAATTAGAAGCTTTTCTTATGTTATCTAAATAAGGAAACACCTTTTGCTTTTACAAGGTTTAGTGAAGCAGGCTAACATAAAACAAACTAGCTACTATAATCAGTAGCTAACCAACTACAAGGGTCTATAAAACCAGATTAGCAATGGGACTAAATCACTCCAAACACTTTCTATAGCAGCTCATTACCTTCGTTTTCCATGCTCATAAATCTCACACTAACCAAAAACTGAATAGTATTCACAATCTTGTCAGTTGTAGAACTTACTCCATGAAACACCCTAGCATTTGTTTATGTCCAAAGCCAGTAAATTATGGCTAGGAAAGCACATCTTACCCGCCTTTTTTGCCAAGCTTTGCCTTTGTTGTTGTGCTTAAACTAGTGAATCTCATACAAAATGGATATACAGCTCTCGTATATCCCAACCATAGAAGCACTCTTTGCCAAACAACGCTAGGATAAGAAAATTTGAAGAATAGATGTCTCACACTTTCAAATTTTCCAGTGATACAAGTAGCATCTGTTTACATAGGCAGATTCCCCTTCTAGCTAGATTATCAATGGTAGCTAGTGAATTCTATATAGCAAGACATCCAACAATGGATTGCCTAGGTAATTAAGACTGCATGGTCCCAAACTGCTTTGTATCGCTGGAAAGGTTCTTTCTGACTAATGAAAAAAAAACCATATGTTGTACTCATTTCAAATTTACCATTCTTGCCCCATGAATCCAGCAGTTGCATGGCTATGTGCATTGAGCCTGCTCTGTTAATAATAGAGTCCCTAATTAGCACCAGATCCTTCCATGAGCTAGAATGATCAACTCCATCAACCACAACGTATATAGTGCCACTCCACAGTAGATATTTTCTAGCCCATACTAACCAAATATCATCCATGTTTATGTGCATGCAATTTCCTAAGCAACTTTGCTTGCATAGCTTTGTTCCAAGCTAGCATCTCTTTGATATACCAAGCCCACCCTAGCTTTGGGAGAGTATATAGTAAGCCAGCGTTTGAATACAAGTCTTCTATGTTTATCTTCAATACCCCACAAAAATTCCTTACATATTTTGTTTATTTTCTTGACAAGTTGAGCTGGAAGAAGAATGCTTGCACACCAAAAGTTATGTAACCCAAAAATGACAGAGTTTATAACCTCAGCTTTGATTGCATAAGGTAAAGTTATTGAAGCCCATGAAGAAAGCCTGTTAGTTATTTTATGGGTGAGAGCAAACATCGTGTCAGTGGTGATCCTTGATGAATTGAGAGGCACACCCAAGTATCTAAAAGAGAAAATTTCCTTTGTTAACCTAGTAACATTTGTGTGAGTGCCACCAAAGTAAATACATGTTTTACTAGGGTTAGTTTGCAAACAAGACATTGTAGCAAATTTTTCTAGGCAAGCATTTATAGCAAGCACAAAGGGTACATCTCCTCTTGTGAAAAAAGTAAGTCATCAGCAAAAATGAGATGACTTAACCTGACTCTAACACATTAATGGTGATATGAGAAAGCAATAGATGCTTGAGCACTTCTAATCATTCTGAATAGGCCCTCCATGAAGAGTACAAATATATAAGGGGATAAAAAGGGTCTCCCTGCCTTTTGGCCACTGAAGAAACCAGTTGAGGTGCCGTTGAGATTCAGAGAGAAATATGATGTTGCTATACAAGCTTCAATCTATTTGCAGAATTGATCATAAAAGCCATAAGACTTGAGCAAATTCAAAACAAAAGTCCAATTGACTGAGTCAAAGGCTTTTCTAACATCTACTTTAATAATGCATCTAGTAGATACATATTTCCTTTGATATTTTCTAGCAAGTTCTTTTGCCAACATAATATTATCAAGGAAAAATTACATTTTGGGTACCCAATATATGGCATAATTACAGTTCGAGTATCCGACATTTGACTAATATTATTTTGGGTACCCGATATTAGAAGTATTGACATTAAGGGTGCCTAAATTGTAACTTAATTTGTTAATTTTGTCCATTAAAGTGCTCACATGGCAGCTACTTTGTTGATGGAATCAAATTAGTAAATAAAAAGGGAAACACTTCATGTAAACTAATGCCTTAAATCTCGAACATCTCCCTAACCTTCACTCGTACATCCCTTCCCGGTACCACCTTCCACCTCCAAGCCCCCTCCTCATTAATGCCCCAACTAACTTCAATATGTCCCCTCGCCATTGATGCCACCATCTACATCAAACATGTAAATCCCAGACACCACACTCCCACCCTCATGGTCTCATCTTCCACCATCACTTGCCCAAGCCTCGCCTGCTAACCCTCTCCCAATCTCTATCACCATCACCACTGCATCCCTACGATACTCATCCATTAGCAACACCCCAACAATCGTCCTCGTTCCCCCGTACCCCCCCCCCAACAATCATCCTCCTCTGATCTAGATCGTGTGATAAGGGGTGTAGTATACTCTTGAAGAACCTTGTCACTTGGGAAACTACAACACTGGAGCTTGTAGAGGATGTTATAGAAGTGGGGAGTAATGAGTTATTCTTGTATTTGTTGCACTGTCAATTTTGATAAGGAAGATGACGGAGGAGTTAATGAGTGGGTGGAAGGAGGTGACATCAGACCGGGGTTTGAAGCTGAGATCGAAGTTGTTCTTGAATGCGCGGTTGGTGGGAGGAAGGTGGTGATACCATATTCCAGCGTGGTGGGTGCGGTGGAGATATTGGACGGTGAGTTAGGGTGATTGTTTGAGACGTAAGAGTCTCTGATTGTCTGATGGGAATGGTGAGTGGTTCGAGGGAATGAATTGAGAGAGGAAGAAGATGGCGATGAACAGGGTGATGAATTTCCGATCAATGGGTTAAATTTAAGGAGAAGAATTAAATTATGGATTAACAAATAATATGTAAGTGTTGTTTGGTAGCTAATTAGAGGTTAATTACAAAAGAGGTTAATTACAAAAGATTGTTAATTGTCCAAAAGTAACTGCCACATCGACGGACCAAGCTGACGGACTTACAATTTAGAGACGCTAAATGTTAATAGTTCTAACGTGGGGCACCCAAAATGATAGTAGTCAAATGTCGGATACCTGAATTGTAATTATGTCATATGTCGAGTACCCAAAATGTAAGTTTTCCTATCATCAAATATGTGTCTATTCCGCAAAACAAAACTGACTGCTCTGGCCCTATGAGATCAGCAGCAACATTTTGCATTCTACCAACTAAAATCTTGCTTATGATTTTGTAAATTGTAGAACATCAAGCTATGAAATTCATCACTGTTTCAGGAGAAGTGACCTTATAGGTACCACAATGTTGAGTGTAGAATTTACCTGTTTAAACTTTTTTCCAGTGGCAAAAAATTCTCTCACAACGTCACATACATCTTCTCTTACTATGGTCCATGTTCTCTTAAAGAATGCAGATGTAAAACCATCTGGCTCAGCAGCTTTGCTATCATCAATTCCATGCAGATGTAAAATACTTTCTTCATGTCTTTCCGTTCTTAATGTTTGTTTTTTTAACATTATTTTTTTTTTTAAATTTGACTATCAATAATTCATAATATATTATTAAAAAAATTATTAAAACTTATTATCATATAAAAATATTTTAAAATTTTCTAAATCGTATTTCGTGAATTATTAATGATTAAAGTAAAACTACGTTAAGTATGAAAAACAAATGTATATATTAAAAAAAAATGAATATAGTATTATTAATGATTAAAGTAACCCTACGTTAACTTTGGTCTTTGGGTAGTATGACTTGACATCGATGGCAGACAAAACTCTCGCTCCCCCAACCAGAACTCAGAAGAATCTCACCCTATAATGGGCAGGTATGTTCAAAGAGACTCGGACATAATATAAAAGCACGTGCAATTTGGAGTTTCGCTATAATATGTACCATAATAATGTTTGATGGACTATAGTGGAGATAAAGTCACTACTCCTACAAGCTAGTGAAGCTACAGCAGATTAGACTTTTGCCTGCCTTTTCTAATTATCATGTCTATACAAAGAAGGGTTTATTTCATATTATTATTTTTTTTTATGTATTTTCAATACATGGGATCAATATGAAACTCCAAATCATGATGTAGAAGACGGAAGATTGACACATCCTTATATTTGGTGTTGGGATTCTCTAAAGTCGATAAACAATTCTACAGTGTAAACTTTTCTTAAAATAGTACTAATTTAATTTACACTTTCTCTCTTTGGGTGTTTTGGTCACGCATCTCACTTCTCATGCTACCAATTATGGTAAACTCTACCAACTTTATGAGAATAAATTCTAGATGATCCAAGCCCTTATATTTGATATAAATAAATCGGATATGTATAGAACCACGCTATTATTATTGATATATGGTACTTATATTATTTTCAGAGGCATATCTTCTTAAATTTAAAAAATAGTTATAAATTGAGTTAAAAGAGTTAATAAGTATATACAAAAAGGGACAATTTAAACGTCGTTAATTAGTTGGTCTTATATAAAATTTATTTTTTTGATATTCTCTAGTTTTGTAAGGCGACTGCAGAATCTAGCATCAAACTTAAACAAATCTTGGAGAATTACAAAAAATTAATTTTGAGAAGTCTAGAATTCTCTTTTCAAAGAGAACTAGTAACCTTTTAAAGGATCGTACATAGCTAGATTTTTTAATATCTCTCAGACTAATCATATTTGAAAATATTTTGGTTGTCTAATTATTGAGGGATCTACAAAGAAAACTAATTTTATGAATCCAATGGTAAGAGCAAATAAAAGAATTGGGTAGCTAACTCCCTCTAAGAAGATGGGAGAAAATTCCTTATTCAAACAAATTTGAAATCTATGTCATCCAACAATATGCAATGTTTTAACCTTTCTTCATTTATTTGTAATGAAGTACATAAAACCAATAGAAATTTCTTCTGAAAATGAGCCACTAATACTAATGGAATTCCCATGATTGTGTGGGACAAAGTATGAAGTCCAAAAGTTTTTGGAGGTCTTGGGCTTAAAAAAACTAAGTTGTGAACCAAACCTATACTTGCAAGTTGATATGGAAAATATTGAATGAACCAAATAATTTTCGGGTCAAGTTGATTACCAAGAAATATCTTAGAAATGATTTCTTCATTAACTCCTAAACTAAGAGTTGTCATTTGGGAATTTAGAAGAATATTCTTACAACAAGAGAGCTCTTTATAAAAGAAGTAGCTTGAAAACTTTATTATGGTAAAAATATTAATTTTTGTTTTGACATTTTGTGCGCACATACACCGATTAACGAGCATGTTGGCATTCCTCAGCCTCACTATGATTCTAGCCTTATAGTCTCTAATTTTTATTACACTTGAAAATTCATGGGATTATCATAAAATTTGTACTCTAGTTCCGTCTCAATTAGCAAATGAAATTCTTAGTATTCTTATTGTCGTTAATGATTTAGAGGATGAACCATGGTGGGGACATATGAGCAATGAGTCTTTTTCCACAAAGTCTGCAACATGGCTCGCCTATGAGTTTCACCAGGACTTGTCTAAAAATTGCCCTTCTCTGGATATGGAATTAATTCTTAAATAGAGATTGTTCTTTGGCAAGTTTTGAATAACGACCTTACTCCAAAGACTTGTCTGGCTTATAGAGGCATTCCTATCCCTACTATTTGTCCCCTTTATAACCAGTTTGAGGAAATGGTCTTGCATTTAATCATTGAATGCCCTCATATAATTGGGGTCTGGAATATTGCTACAAATTTTGGGTGGAAAGTGTCTAATATCAGGGTTTATAGTTATGCGAATAGTATGTCCCAAGCGAAGTCTAACCTTAGTCGTTATTGATTTCTCACAAGTTGCTACACTTCTTTGGAGTATTTGGACTCATAGAAATAACAAGTTATATAAGAATATTGAGTTTAACGAATATAGTCTTTTCTATACAACAAATTTCTTTTTCAAAAAATGGCAATCACGAACTAAGTTAAATTCATATTTTCAATTCAACAACACTATTTAATTTACTTCTCATTGGACGCTCATCAAATGGTCGGCTCCAAAAACTAATTTCATCAAATCAACTTTGATGGCTCTCGCCAAAGCGATCAAGCTACATCGGCATTTAACATTAGAGATGACTTTGGCACTCTCCTAACAGCTGGAACCTCTCCGATTGGTGATACTTGAGTCCTTTTTGCAGAAGCCACTTCTCTTCGTAATGGAGTTCAACAAGCAATTTTAATGGGTTTCTCGAAAATACATATTGAAGGTGACAATCTTATAGTTATTTAAGTCTAAAAGGTCAATCCAGTTGTCCATGGTAGATACATGCATTGATTGAAGAGACAAAAAAAATTATGAGCGCTATTAGCTCTATTATTATCTCACAAATCTTTAGAGAAGGCAACAAACAAATAAATTGGATGCCGAATTTAGGTCACTCTATTAATCATAGTTTCTTATGACATTATTCTGTCTCAACTGAATTAGATAAAATTTTGTATCAAGATAGATTAAGGGTTTCTCGTGAGAGGAAACACTCTTAATTCTTAATGTAGTTCTTTGACCTATTCTCAAAAAAAAAAAAAAAAAAAAGAGCATCAAATGAAGGTATTTGGGTATAATGGGTGTAACTTATGTTTGATGTTTCTAGGACTTAGGAGGTAGTGGTACTTTGTTTTATTATGTAATTCTTTGCCTTTTCTTGTTAGTGATTTAGTCTATCAATAATATTCATTAATTCATCAAAAAGTCTGCAAATCCATGTTCAACGACCTTACTCCAAAGACTTGTCTGGCTTAAAGAGGCATTCCTATCCCTACAATTTGTCCCCTTTGTAACCAGTTTGAGGAAATGGTCTTGCATTTAATCTTTGAATGCCCTCATATAATTGGGGTCTGGAATATTGCTACAAATTTTGGGTGGAAAGTATCTAATATCAGGGATTATAGTTATGCGAATAGTATGTACCAAGCGAAGTCTAACCTTAGTCATTATTGATTTCTCACAAGTTGCTACAGTTCTTTAGAGTATTTGGACTCATAGAAATAACAAGTTATATAAGAATATTGAGTGTAACGAATATAGTCTTTTCTATAAAGCAAATTTCTTTTTCAAAAAATGGCAAGCACGAACTAAGTTAGATTCATATTTTCAATTCAACAACACTATTTAATTCACTTCTCATTGGACGCTCATCAAATGGTCGGCTCCAAAAACTAATTTCATCAAAATCAACTTTGATGGCTCTCGCCAAGGCGATCAAGCTACATCGGCATTTAACATTAGAGATGAATTTGGCACTCTCTTAGTAGCTGAAACCTCTCCGATTGGTGATACTTGAGTCCTTTTTGCAGAAGCCACTACTCTTCGTAATGGAGTTCAACAAGCAATGGGTTTCTCGAAAATACATATTGAAGGTGACAATCTTATAGTTATTTAAGTCTAAAAGGTCAATTCAGTTGTCCATGGTAGATACATGCATTGATTGAAGAGACAAAAAAAATTATGAGCGCTATTAGCTCGATTAAATTATTATCTCACACATATTTAGAGAAGGCAACAAACCAATAAATTGGATGCCAAATTTAGGTCACTCTATTAATCATAGTTTCTTATGACATTATTTTGTCTCAACTGAATTAGATAAAATTTTGTATCAAGATAGATTAAGGGTTTTTCGTGAGAGGAAACACTCTTAATTCTTAATGTAGTTCTTTGACCTATTCGCAAAAAAAAAAAAAAAAAAGAGCATCAAATGAAGGTATTTGGGTATAATAGGTGTAACTTATGTTTAATGTTTCTAGGACTTAGGAGGTAGTGGTACTTTGTTTTATTATGTAATTCTTTGCCTTTTCTTGTTAGTGATTTAGCCTATCAATAATATTCTTAAATTCATCAAAAAGTCTGCAAATCCATGTTCAATGAGTACTTTTTTATAGTTAATATTTACATTCTTAACAGGATTTTTTCATGTTTATTGCCCTGTGTTTTGGGCTAATCCATGTCTGGTGCCCTATGTTTTAGGTAATCTAAGTTTAGTGCCCCAATTTTTTATTATAATCCAGGTTTAGTGCCCTGTGTTGAAACGACGTTATTTGTTTCTGTCAAAATGATGACGTGGATTCCAAAATATTAAAAATTTCAGAAAAATAAAAATTAAAAAAAAAAAACCAAAAATTAAAAAAAAAACTCCAAAAAATTCTAGTAATTAACAAAATTACGTAAAAATCACAAATTAAGCCTAAAAATTAAAATAAAATTACAAAAAAAATCCCAATTTTTCCAAATAATCCATAAAAATCGAGAAAGTCATTAATAAATCCCAAAATAGAAAAAACAAATCCCATAAATTTCTAAGAAATCACAAAAAATCCTAAAAATTCCCAAAAACACAAAGTGTTAAAAAAAAAAAAGAAAAAAACCGAAAAAACTGAAAAATCTAAAAATAAATTTTTTTCCTCTAATGTCTTTGTTTCCTTTTTGATTTAGGATGTTAATTTCACATTCATGTCGAGTGTGCAATATCTTTTACTAGGCAAGAAAGCACAAACTTTCACGCATGAAACGTGTCGATTGTTATGTGAATGCTTGGCGTAAACACTTGCCATTATTAAGATATTTTGAATGTCCTATTTTTTAGGGAATTTTTTTTAGAGTTTTCAAAGTTTTTTCGTAAACGTGTTTTATTTTCTAAAACTTTTTTTTTTACTTTTTAATAAAAAAATTTGAAACTTTCTTTGTTTTTATGGAATTTTCAGGATCTTTTGTGCTTTCACAAATTTTTTTTGTGATTTTTTGAAATTTTGTATTTCTGTTTTAGGAATTTTTAGCGATTTTCCGGGATTTTTCGCAATTTTATGGAATTTATTTTATTTATTAGGAGTATTTTGTGATTTTTCTATATTATTTGTTATTTACTAGGTTTTTTTAGGATTTTTTTTATAGAATTACATGGTTTTTTTGTGATTTTTAGGTTTTTTTTTTACTTTTTCTCGATTTTTGGAATATATATATTTTTTTTTGAATCCACGTTAGCATTTTAACGGTGGAATTTAACGCCGTTTGTGCGCAGGGCACTAAACATAGATTATATAGATAAGTCGGGCACTAAACTTGGAACATGCAAAACATAGGGCACCAAACTTGTATTAGCGCAAAACACAGGGCACCAATCGTGAAAAAATCGTTATTAATATTGATGACATATCCACGATCGATAAAATACATGGAATACTAAATTTGCACAAAATACTCAAATTAAAATTTTTTAAATATTTTTAACATTATTCTTTATATCATAAATTGAGTTAAATTAATGATATTTTAATTAATATTGTAATTTTAACTATTTTCAGCCATAAAATTAGAAGTTGTCACTGTTTTTTTTTTTGGATAAAAAGATAATTTAATGCACCAAATTGAGCACCATATTACAGCTTGAGAATCACAATTTTGACCCAAATTATAAACCCCATACACTGATCCACTAGTCTAATAAATGGGTCATTCTAACAAAGCAAGGCCTATTAGACTTACAATCTAACATTCTCACATAAACCTCAAATTTAACTTGCTTTACAGTTTTTTCCATTGTGCTCGATTGATAAGCTAAAAGCCTTGGTTCCTTTTCTGCCACATAGCATATACAGAGGCTTTGAACAAGCATCTTAGATTTTTCTTCGACCAGTGCCTGCCTTTAATCCTAGAACGAAGCCGATATCTCATCCCTGAGTTGGTACACCTGTCTAAGAACATTATTCCATTGCAAGATGGGTTGCCATATGGAACTAGACATAGCTCATTTAAAGAATAGATGATATCTTGTTTATGATTGATTCCTAGAGCGATAACATCTGTTCAAAAAAGCAAATCCCCTTTTGCAAAAATTCTCAATTTTAGTAAGCTTATTTTGAAGAGCAAATACCGTGAGAACAGCATGCCTGAGATTAACACACTGATCCCAAATTGTTTTAGTCCACTACACTTCAGAAGTCTTCTCTCTGGAAAATTCATAGCAAAGATCAAGCCTCAATTTTCTATATGCAGTCCACTCCAATAGCAGCTTCCTGGCCTCATCCATACACCATGCTTTCTAAACAAGCTCATTCCCGATGCGTATAATATTTTTCCACCCCTAAGAACATTAAGAGGTAGCCTGATAATGCCAAACATCAGTATTTTCCAAATAATATTATCTGATCCAGGAACACCATACATTATGTCTCTCTTGACATAGTTTCCAGATCCGTTTAAGGAGTAAACTCTTAAACCATCTGAGCACTTCCCTTATGCCCAATCCACCCTCATGTTTAGGAGTTATATCCTTCCAAGAATTAAAAAAAATAAAAAATCTTCCTGACACCACTTTGTATATTCCAAAAAAAACTCCTATAGAGTTTAGCAATTTCCTTCTGAATATTCATAGGCAAGAGCACATAGGTGCAAGAATTACAGAGTTTAGAAGCTCAACTCTTCCTGCATAACTCAAAAATTGCTTTTCCTTAGTGTGTAATTTTCTTATAAATCTTATTCAAAAGAACTTGAAACATTTCAAAAGTAATTCTTGTAGAATTCAGTGGTATACCAAGATACCTAAATGGAAAATCACCCATGACAAATCTAGTTTTATCTAGAACAAGCCAGATGCACTCCACTCTAGATAAATGTTGGACTTTTGAGGATTTGCAGTTAAATCAGACATTCCTGCAAAAACATCTATCGAATGCTTGGCATAGCTAACAAAGGGCAAATCACCCTATGTAAACATAATTAAATCATCTGTAAATGTCACGTAATTTAAGCTAATCCTGGAACACTTAGAATGTGTTGAAAAACCCTTCACATTAAAATCTCATTAAAAGCTCCCCTCTGAATCCTTGATAAACTTTTCATACATAATGCAAACAGAAAAGGAGAAAGGGGATCACCCTATCTGAAACTCCTATTTTCTGGAAAATAAACCAACAAAAGCTGCCTCGGTGCACAAAGAAAAGCAGGAGGTAGAGATACACTCCATTATCCAATTCACATACAAACCAGGAAACCAAATATGAGTAGAACATTTCTCAAATATGACCAATCCAATGAATCAAAGGCTTTTCTAATGTCTACCTTCACTATACTTCTAGGTGAGTTGTACATCTTTCCATATTTTCTAGCCAATTCTTGAACAACTAAAACATTATCAAATAAGTTCCTACCTTTAGTGAATGCAGCAAGACCAATCATTATAGGAGTAACTTGTTAATTTCTAGCTGCTAGAATCTTGCTAATTGTCTTAAGAGAACAGATTACAAAGCTATTGGCCTGTAGCTACTTTTCTAACATCTAGCTTGATTGAACTTCCTTATTCTGGTGATTTTTGTACTTGGACAAACGGTCAGGATGGGATAGATATGGTTTGGTCTAGCTTGATATAGTCTTTTGGAACTCTATTTCGTTTGATCGACATCTTGATATTACTGTATTTCTCGCTCCACCTGGTATCTCTGTTCATTCATCTGCTGCAGTGACTATTCTCGAAGATGTGGTGCCAGTGCATAGACCTTTCAGATTTATGGATTGTTGGGCTGAGGATGAGGAGTTCTTATAGATTGTTGAAAGGGTATAGGGTACCTTTGTTATGGGCTCAAAAATGTTTAGAGTTTTTTCTAAACTAAAGCTTTTGAAAGATGAATTGAAAAAGCTTCATAGTAGAAAGTACTCTGTTATTCATAAGAGGATTGTAAGGCTCATGCTCCTCTTGTAATTGCTTAGACTGATTTGGAGTTATCTTATGGAGATATTGCTCTACAAAATCAGGTTAGATGTCAGAAGAGTAGCTACTTCAAGTTGAAGAAAGCTGAGTTGAGTTGTATTTATCAAAGAGCAAAAATTAGAGATATACGAAAATGTGATGAAAATTCGAGGTATTTCCATGCCAAAGTGGCTGAAAGAATAAAAGTGAACAAGGTCAGAAGTATACAAAGTCAATATAGAATTGAAGAAAGGCAGTGTTAATAATATTTGCATCAGAAGAATTTGACCAGTAGAGTTTTTAATACTTCTGACCTTGTTGACTTTTATTCTTTCAGCCACTTTGGCATGGAAATACCTCGAATTTTCATCACATTTTCGTATATCTCTACTTTTTGCTCTTTGATATATACAACTCAACTCAGCTTTCTTCAATTTGAAGTAGCTACTCTTATGACATCTAACCTTATTCTATAGAGCAATATCTCCAGAAGATAACTCCAAATCAGTCTGAGCAATTACAAGAGGAGCATGAGCCTTACCATCCTCTTATGAATAACAGAGTACTTTCTACTATGAAGCTTTTTCAATTCATCTTTCAAAAGCTTTAGTTTAGAAAAAACTCTAAACATTTTTGAGCCCATAACAAAGGTACCCTAGACCCTTTCAACAAGCTATAAGAACTCCTCATCCTCAGCCCAACAATCCATAAATCTGAAAGGTCTATGCACTGGCACCATAGCTTCAAGAATAGTCACTACAGCAGATTAATGATCAGAGATACCAGGTGGAGCCAGAAATACAGTGATATCAAGATATCGATCAAACCAAATAGAGTTCCAAAAGACTATATCAAGCCTAGACCAAACCCTATCTATCCCATCTTGACCGTTTGTCCAAGTACAAAAATCACCAGAAGAAGGAAGTTCAATCAAGCTAGAAACATCTAAACAAGCAGCAAATTCATCCATTTCTCTTTGCTTGGGTAGAACCTTACTATTTCTTTTATAAATTCGAAGAATATAATTAAAGTCCCATGAGATTAATTGAGAAATGCTTACTAAATCATCTCACAAGTCCATTCTCTTATCAGCATGATGAAAAGCATAGAAAAATGTAACATAACACACCAAATCAGTTATTTTACTTCTTACCCTACAATGAATGAATTGAGAACTAGCCTTGATAATATCGACTTCGATACCAAAATCATTCCAAATAACCCATATTCTTCCATTAAAATGAGAAGAATAGTTCTTAGCAACACAATATCTTCTAATCCTATAAAACTTCATGTTTTTAACCTTAATTTTCATAACCCCTACAATATCCATCCTATACTTTAACAAGAGGTCAGAGACTTCCTATTTCTTAAGAGGTTCATTAAGACCTCTGATGTTCTAGGAACTGATTATCATTGAACCAAATGAGGATAAGGATCCTCCGCCCCATGATTTTTAGCAAGATGTGGATAAAAATACACTTCACTCATTAAATGAGAGAAAGTATTAGCAACCTCAAAAGTAAATCCTTGAGTACTCCCTATTAACTAATACTGCAAAGAACTTCCACTACCAGCTTTAACAGGAGTGAAATCATCCAGATGATCAGGCTCAATAACATCATGCATCACCTCCTGTTATGATTCATGAGCTTCAGGTTCAATCACCCTTGGATGCTCAACCACAACAGATGCCTTAGAAACCTTTGAACCCTCCTCAACCAGAGATATCTTCTTAGTAGTGGCCTTGTCTTTTTTCATAATTCTACAATCAGCAGCCTTATGACCCATTTTATCACAAAAATTACAGTAATATGGGACCCATGTATAATTCACCTCTTGAGTAATAAGCCTACAGTAGGGTGTAATCAAATACAGCTCCTTAATCAATGGTTTTGAAACATCAACTTCTATCAAAACCGTAGCAATTGAGATTTTCTCTTTAGAAGAAGTGGAGTTAACAAGAGCCTTGCTTGACCAGAATTAGGGATCAAGTTCTTGGAAAAGAACCCATATAAGAACCTGTAGTTATACACTCCAATTCTGTACAGAATGTGGGATCATATGGCTTCAAGATCATAGGGTTACCAGCCACATTCCAAGGACCCCCTTTCAATATGTTTTCCATGTCTTCCTGACAAAAAAACTTGAAGACATACCACTCCTTCCTATAGTAGTGAACACTAGGCAAAGTAGCAAGGCTCTAATTCTTCTCAACAACCCCTTGAATCTCCTGCAAACTAGCCCTAGATGATATCACACAACCCACCAGAGTATTTCTCCAAAAATTCACCTATAGAGCAATATCCTTGATGCAAAAAGCGGCCACTCGAGTCGAACTGCAGCTTCGTCTCCAGCCTTCTTCATGCGACACAAACCACGAATGCACACACACCGCTCTCACCCCAATCTCTCAAACGAGTCTCAAATACAAAGCACTCCTTAACACGTCCACTTCCCCTTGCTTGAGAAGTACCTCTTGATCCATGCTTGGATCTTTGATACCCCAGATTTGAGATGAGAATTGATGAGTGCTTAAACGGATTGATAGCACTACTCATACCAACAAGATGCATCTTCTTTTCAGGGATTCCATTTACTTAGAAACTCCACAGTTAAGCGTGGTTGGCTGGGAGTAGTACAAGGATGGGTGACCTCCTGGGAAGTTTCCTAGGTGTGCACAAGTTGGGACAAAGTGCACTGAAAAGACCAGTGTTGGTACAGTGAGGTCAGTACACAGCTTGGAGAGCCACATTTGGTGACATTGACTTGGAGAGCCACATTTGCTTGAGAAATACCTCCTCTATAACAATAATCTCATCATCTCTACATTTTTCCACAAACTCCAGCCTCATACCCATACTGGAAGAAACTTCTTGAGTTTTATCCTTATTCAGTACCGGCTTCCGTGAAACAACAGCCTCAGTAACTCCAGTAGGTGAAACAAAGAGTTGATGCATGAAATTGATTTCCACATAATTATCCGAATCAAGTGGTTTTCCTACTCGTGCAGTATCAGATGACTACATATTACCAGGCATGAAATCATGTAAAGTAACTACACCAGGTGACAAAGGTTTTGGTACCTGGGTATGAGTTTTCTTCGAGCTAAGAGCATCATTTCCTTTGAAAATGGTACCAATTATCATCATAAGAGAGAGATGATTGTGTTATGGTTGTTTTTTAGATCGACCACGAGTTTTCGCCATGATTGAGAGGTAATAAATAGAAACTTACAGGTCAAGCAACGACCATTCTCAACCTGATATTTCTAGAGGGAACTAGGACGTTCTCTCTCTTGGTATATTTGGTTATTTTTTTATAACAGCAGTTGTGACTTCAAAGCTATGAAGTTAATTAAAATTGTAAATGACCTTTTAAAATTCAAGACATATAAATTAACCTTTAAAGAAAAACAGATCTTAGTGGTTGTTTGGTTCTTGTTGGAATTGAGTTCCCATAGAAAGTTACATTTACTTGTAATTTAGTCCCTTTTGTGAATTTTGTTAGAATTGATCCTATTATATTTAGTTAACATATAGGTATTTGCTTTCATTTTTGAATTTTTTTTATTGAACAAATGCATTCCTATATAGTTTGTTGAAAAGAAAATCATATATTGTACTATAATTGTCCTTATTATTAAGGAAATATAGGCGTATAAAATTTGCATGGATAAAATTTGTAATTTCATCACTTAAAATATATAGAAGTTGTCACATTTTATATGAACTTCTGATTCTTATGAAATTCTCAATTTATCCGGTGTATCTTATCTTGGTCAAACAATTAACATTCACAATTCTCAATCATATAGGAATATTAAATTCCTATATTTTGTACATATTTTGTTTGTGTTTGACCTTATATGTTAATTCCCAGTTATACCCTTATGTTTGACCCTTTCCCAAAATAGGATATACTGTGCTGAAAAGGCCCACAAATAGGTTGACAAGCATGTTGGTCCACCTTGGAGTGAAAATGAGTGGCAAATCACAAATAGTTACAATGTGGTACAGTATCTGATAATTGTCGAAATAATTGGTAACGAAAACTAGTACTAGTAATGATGATGAATTAAACTGTAAAAGAAATTGGGCATGCTTTTGAACATATTTATCAGGCGGGCAAATGACATCCATAAACTGAAGCATCATTGAATGACCACTACTGTGGCTTCGTATTCCACATGTGTTCTTTTGATCTTTTTTTTTTTCATATATATTTTATGAATGTATTCCAAAGGTGTTCTTTAAACTACAAAACATGTTATGCACATATATATGTACCAAAAAAAGTGTTATGTTCATCACGTAACAACATTATGCATCAAAAAACAAAGTATAATGTTATATTCGTTTTTTGTTTAGTATGTAGGGACAAAGCTAAGATTTTAACTAAGATTATGGCCATCAACACTCAAGCTATCAATACTCCAAGGTCTTGGAAAAGACCTTTGATAATTATAAAAGTATATATCTATAATTTGACTTAGGCTTGCATGAAACTTGAATTGGTTTAGCTTAAAAGAATGTCGTAATTTTATCATAAAGATGGATGTTTGTTTCCGAAAAAAAATTGTAAACAATATTTGTGTACATATTGAAACCTTTTTTTAACTATACTTGGCGTTGTTTCGTAAATTAGATTAAAATGTTAGATGTGAATATATTGTGACTAATTGCCAATTATAATCTGCTATAATCTGCTATATTCTTATACTTTGATGATTTAAAAACTCCTTCACCAAAGTTAAATCTTATTAAAAACAATTAATATAAATAACGGTCAAAATTATCTTTTGAAGACATGAAAAAAAGTAAAACCTTATTCTATGAATACATAGAGTAATGAAATAATAATATTAATTTATTAAAAAAAATTTAGACAAAATCAAAGGTGTTCTTATTTCATCCAAAAAAAGATAACCAAGTTTTACATGAGGCCATAAAACAATCTAAAACCAAAGAAAGAAGAAAACCAGTATAAGGGCATGTTCTCCTCAACTTATTTCTACTTATTTTCAGTAAAGAAAAAAAAATATGCTCAAAAGAAATAAGAAATGTTCAAGAAAAATAAGTAAAGTTCGGAAAAATAAACAAAAATAAGTAAAGTTCAGAAAAAAGTAAAAATAAGAAAAATAAGTACAGTTAAGTTATCAAAACAACATGAATCAGAAAAAATAAGTATAAATAAGCAAAGTTCAGAAAAATAAATAAAAATAAGAAAAGTGTAGAAACAATCAGAAAAAATAAGAAAAATTCAGATAAGATAAGATAAGTGAAAATAAGTTGAAGAGAACAGGCCCTAATCGAGCTTAGCTCTAGACTACATACATGGGTCTAATCTTGTAAAATTTCTAAAATTGCAGCTTCAGCAACTATATTTACCTTAGTAAGCAAACAAACACTAACTACAAACTTCATAGCCAGTTAATATTTTATTGATTTTAGTAATAAAAATAATTATAATTCGTAATATTAAAAACAACCTAATTGAATTAAAGTGAACTTATTAGAATCAAACTAAGCTAAACTTATTAGAAATTGAATGAATTGAACATAACTTATAAGAGTTGACTGAACTGAAGTAAATTTACTACAACTGAATTACACTAAACTCTTTTTTTTTTTTTTGCTAAAATGTAAGCTTTTAAAATTACACTAAACTTACTATAAATGAACTTAATTGACTGGATATATATTTAAATTTAGCTAAAACGAGTTGATTTAACTAATATTGAACTAAACTAAAAGTACTGCTGATCATGTCCAAAATAGCGGAACCTTACTTTTTTATCAAATTTATTAAGATAACATTTTGACCATTATTGTTTTTCTAGATATATATGATTATTACTAAATTCCATAAATTTTAAAAAGTGTTTTTAAAACATATGAAAAAACATAATTTAGTATCATGTAATAAATTTTTATTTTTTTAATAAGATTAGTGGTCAAAGTTTTTTAGCTCATGTAAAAAAAAGAAACAATAAAAACCTTACAATGTGACACGAGTTTTTTTTTTCAAAAAAGGTGTTTCACGATTAGTTTATAAGGCCCATGACCTAGCAACTCTTGCTAGAAGATATGGTCCAAATAATGCACAATGAGAACCATACAACAAGTTGTATGTACAACAAAGGGCAAAGTATGTCATTTTACATATTGAAAAAAAAAAAATCTTCAGATCCACTTTTCTCTCTAACCTTGACTGCCAGCTACCCATTTTTCTTCCCCTTCATTCTTCCCCTGCCACAAAGCAGCCCCCACCCTCCCCCTCCCTTAGTCGTGAACCACCCCAACCGCTTCCTCCCAGTCACGAACCACCCAAAACCCACTCCTCTACACTTGTGAACCACCGTCACC
>CAAKMY010038184.1:0-27674 GCA_901111285.1 Corrigiola litoralis
ATGGTGCTTAACGTGAGAAGTGAGAATGATGAGCAAAAAATTCGTAGATGAGCAAAACATTTGTAGATGAGCAAAAAAAATTTGTAGATGAGCAAAAATTTTACTAGATGAGCAAAAAACATAGATGAGCAAAAAAAATTTCGTAGATGAGCAATTTTTTTTTCAGATGTGCAATTTTTTTTCATATGAGCAAAAATCTTCGCAGATGAGCATTCTCACTTCTCACGTTAAGACCCATTTCCACCGGATAATGGTCAAAGTGTTGCATAATAGACTAAATAATGTCAAATATAAAGCTTAATTTTGATTAGAGGGAGTACATGAAATTCAAAATTGGATTTTTCTTTGTTGTTGATTCATTATATATAGTATTGTTTCTATAGTATTCAATAGACAAAAGGGTAATGAATGTTAAAATACTAACCAAAATAGTACTTATTTTCTTTGTTGTTGATAATACTTATCAATTCAATAATGAACGACCATCTTTTATATCGATAGTTTAGATAATAAAAATTATCTTTTCTCAATTTTGTGTTATATGTAGATTGACTATATCAAATTTTATCAATATTATCCTATGCAACAACAAATCTTTGTGTATTATCGTCTAATCTTATATAATTTTCTTATCCTTTTATACGAAACCATGAAGTCTTAACATAATCTTAAATATTGATTTTATGTGAACATTAAATTATATGTTTGATTATGCCCTTTCTCCCACTTTGTGATTTTTGTCATTGAATTACAATTTAAATGTGCATTAATAAATAGTTATTATCTATTTTCAAGACTACTTGATAAACCAATCATACCATTATGTGATTTTTTTTTTGTCATTATCTAAGTTCATATTTTGACTACTAATAATTCAAATTTTTTTTTAAATATAAAAATTTAAAATTTAAGAAAGCATAACCATATAAAAGTATTGTTAAATATAAATCTAACCATTATAGTTCTATACTTTGAGCATTTATGGTCAAGTATAACTTCAACAAGTGTAAAAAGGTAAGTGTAAAACATTGGTGAAAATAAATAAATGTACTCTTCCAACAATGGTGTACTTAAGTGATGCCCATATTTTTCCTTTGGGATTTCTATAAGACTAATTAACTAAGTTCCCATTTTCTAAATATCCCTAAAATTATTGTATGACAAACAAAAATCCACTAGCCATCGATTATTTTTATTAAAACATGTTTCATGGAATATGTTTTATTTTTTGGTAATCTATTTCATGGAATATGTGAAGAAGAGATCAGTTTGCTTTATATTTGAGAACCTGATTTCTTTTCTGCCAATATGCGATGATCGGTACCTGAAAACACCCAGTAAATTTAATTAGTAGAGAACTAAAAATAAACAAACAAAAATAAGTGCTTGAAATACATGTCAACTTCAATCTGATCATTCTCTATAATAAGCCGTTAAGCTAGCATTATTGTGTTAAACAATATAAGCAAGGACTGCGGTACCTGTGGATCCCTATTAGTTCCGCCAATGCTCATTTGGTTGATCATAGGAATTGGGAATATTCATAGTTAACATGTCAACCAAAATGAAAGCCTTACCCTAATATATGCATGCAAATAAATGCTCCCTAGGTACTGAAAATTGGATAAATTTACCGTGGCTAAAGTCAATTTCTTTCACAGAGTTCTGTGTATGAGGCTTGAGAACATCCCCATATGTAGGGTCCGATGATGAAGCGAATATCACCTTCTGTGTTGTCATGTTATTATAGGGCAACAATTTCAGTTGGAACGCCATATGGATATAACCCTTACTAACAAAGCAAGCCGGAGAAACTTTGGTTAATTCCAAGGCCCCCTCATCTGCTACAACTTCTGAAGGGGTGAATCCTTCCAGTGAATATTGCTTGATCACTAACTTCCCTCCTTCATCCATTCTTGCTATCATTGCACTAGACCCAAGCATACCTCCTGTCTTGGAGAAGCCAATGCCAACCCAACCTTGCTTGTATGGCCCCCATAATACGATGGTGATCGCGTCACTGGAGGTTCGAGCATACTGTATCAAACAATTACACAGACGTTAATTAAGAATTGGTAGACAAAACAGTTGTCTTTTGATTAGGAGAACCGATCTTAGAGGCGGATATATAGAAAAGCAAGGATAGAAATTTTGTTATTTTTGCTAAAGTTTCTTGTTTTTTTTCCTAACATGTTCACCTTTTTTTTTTTTTTTGCCATTTTTTACACTTTTCTACCCTATTTTATCAAATTTTTATACATTTGAGAAAATCGCATTTGTTACGTTGCACCATATTAATTACCATCTATATCCGCCTCTGAATGTAATATACAACGTAACATGTTTTTGGACCAATTAATAAGGTCAAATGTTTCAAAAACATCATGCATTTTGCCCCATTCTTAGATTTAACGTAAAACATTTAACTGGCTCTAGAATTAGCATGCATGCATGCTGTTACGTACCCGCATAGTATAGCTATCCCATATATTATTAAGGATTACAGATCCTGGTCCTATGGCTCCCTTGTATTCGGATGGAAGATTTTCCTCCAACTCCTCGTCTGCGCCAAAGACTTGGATATTTGGCTCAAACATAAGATAGAAAATGGCGAAAATGCAAGCTAAGCGTTGAATTGTAAGAGCCCCCATTGTTTCAAAACTTGGAGGTGAATAAAATGGCAAAGTGGATGAAAAAGTGGTTTAGAAATTTTATTTAGTTTTTCAAATGCGATGGGGATGAGAATTAGAGGACAAAGTTTGCATAAAAAAAAAAAAAAAAAAAGAAGAAGAAAAGTTCGAGATCTTCTTATCCTCAGTTCTCCCTCCTGAGAAACCAATTTTTTTTTTTCTTATTTTTAGATTCATGAAATTCAGTGGCTAATATATATCTTGAAGTTAGTTGGTTAAATGATAGGTCTGCGAGAGCTTTTTTCGTATTCGTTCAATTTTTAGTACACTTTTAGAGTACGTTCTTGTATAAATATGACAATATGTGGACCATATGCATATGAATTTTTGATATACATATAATCATATATATATGAAATTTTCATGTAAAAATAAAGGCTGGCTTTTAATTTTTGATGCAAGCTAATTGTAAAATATCTTATATTTTTTAAATAGTGAAAGCTCATATTTTATTAAAAGCTTATTGTTCAATTCTTTTAATATTAAAAATGTATATTTAAGTGTAATCTATAGTCAAGTTGTTATATCCAAGTGTTACACTTACACATACAATTTGTAGTAAAAATTTCTATAGATAAGTTGATATAAACTCATTATTATAAACAACTAACAAGGGGGTGTAGCTCATATGGTAGAGCGCTCGCTTCGCATGCGAGAGGCACGGGGTTCGATTCCCCGCACCTCCATTATCAAATTATTTTTCCAACAAGATTATTCTCTCTACTGATTAATCTTCATTCTTTGGTTGCTTCAATTCAACCGCTCATTCCTCATCCTTTTCTTCCTCGCTCAACGAAGAGAACCTTTTCAACTTCATTGCCATTCTCTGCTCTTGTGATCACAAGTTACCAAAAAAACATGAGCTTAAATTTCGGTACACCATTTTTTCTTACTAACACTTCTTTGTGCCACCATAATAATACTAGCACATTTACTCTTATGCCAAAGAGCATGGAACCTTCTTCTTGTTGTTCTTCTTCACTTTGTTTATCAAACACTGGCTATTCCGTGGCTAGAAGAGCTTCGACAAGCGGCAAAACTGAAAAGGGTGTTGCCGAGGATGAAAAACTAGTAGAGTCATCATCATTTGAGGCAGTGTTAGATGATGAGGTGATCACTCGAGCTTCAAGCTTAAAAGATGCTACTGAGGTTCTTCAGCTCATTTCGGAGAGTGAGAGCTACAAGTTGTATAAGAATGGAGGAGGTGTAGTGAGCTGTTCTGATTGTTGTAGGATCATCAAGGGTGCTCTTCAGTTTAACAACTCTGATTTAGCTCTATCTGTTTTTGCTGCTATGAGGTCTTCTGCCTTTGATCAAGGTTGATTTCGTAATTCCCTTAATGTGTTGTCCTAAGATGTTAGGTAGTCTGTGTGTCTCAAGTGATTAATCCTTAAATAGTTTGTGGTTTAATGATTTATTTGCCTGCGTTTTAAAAGTTTCGTGTTCATAAATAGCTGCTACACTTTTCAATGACTTTTTAGCTCAACGGTGACTGGTGAAGACTTAAAAGGACTTGTTCACGGAGTTTTCAATGATTTAATTCGTCTGATAGACAGTTCCATTGACTGATTGTATGTATCTGTAGTTCTAATGGAGAATGGTAGCTTTGTGGAGAGGTGGAAATGGCCAAGGCCGGATTTGAACACGTATACAACACTAGTAATTGGTCTAGCAGCTTCATTGAGGGTTTCTGATGCCCTTAAAATCGTTGAAGAAATCTGTCGAGTTGGACTTTCTTCGGCAGAAGAGGTTTTCTGCTGTTCTCAATTTGTTTAGTAATGACAATTTTGTGGTAGAGCTTGATGATGCCTCACAATGAATACTTCTCTCTGCATAGCACTTTACATTCTGTCATAGTTTGTTACATATATATGGTGTAATTAGGTACACTTCCTTTCGCAGGTCCCTTTTGGTAAGATTGTAAGATGCCCGAGTTGCATGATTGCTGTTGCTGTTGCACAACCACAACAGGGTATTCAAGTATGCACACCAAGGTCTCTTGTGGTTTCGTGATAGATAGCATCAAAATTCTTAGTCAGAATTCACATAAAGTGCACAACAATGTTATGTGAGAGACCACATTTAGCACATCTATACTATCTAAAATACCAGCTCATAATTATTCCTGATGATGCGGATCTAAAGATTTTAGTGTTGTGTTCTTTAAGACAATCTCAGCAGTCAGCACAACTCACTCATTTGGTTCTGATTTTAGAATACTTGAATCTGTGCATGTCATACTCACACATGCTAAGTAAGAAATAACCAGTATGAGTTACTGCAGATAGCTTCTTGTGCAAAGTGCCGCTACAAGTACGAGCTTATTTCTGGCAAAATAGTGAATACTGCATCAGAAGAAATCAGGTATGCTGTATGCATTCAATAGTCGTCTGAGTTTGGCTCAGTATCACTGTATCAGTAAAATACTAATGCTCTATTTCATATTTTTCTTTCAACTTAGAGCTGCAATTTGTTGCTTTTTATTTATTTGATAGTGTGATTAACAAAATAAGCTTCCCTACATCCTTTCCCTTCCATCTGCTAAGTATGTGTCTGCTTTGTGGTTTTGATCCTGGTACATTCACTGTTTCTAAGGATCTCATCCTGCCGAACGCAGCATGGATGTTCCAGCTTGGAAAAGGTGGCTGAGATCGCTTCAAATAATGAACCAAGCCATTCCCTCAGCCGTGCATTCAATTGTGGTATTGATCTCTTACATATAATTTCTTCGGTTCATTCAATTAGTCCTCACCAAACTCTGCTGGAGTTTGATCATAGCTAAATAAAAAATTGCATATAATATATATACTCTTAATTTAAGCTTGTTGTCACTTCTTCAGTCTGCTCATAGCATACACTTGCAGATCCAAACCCCTTCTGGAGTTGCTCGTACGCATAGATTTGCAACGGAGACAGCTGATGTCCCTGCACAAGAAGGAGAAAGAGTCACTATAGCTGTAGCAGCTCCATCAAGTGTCTTCAGAGAGGTTGGACCGTTTAAATTTAGTCCTAAAGCCCCAAAGTATTACCCTTCAGAGCCTCTGTGCTTGACAAACCACCGTGATGGCAGGGAATCTCTTCTTCTAAGAGCCCCTTCTACAAATAGCGAACTTTCCTTGCTTAATCCATCTATTTTGGTTCCACTTCTTGTTGTATTGGCCTCTGGAGATGCTGCTTCTGGGTTGATTGATCCCAGCTTGCCGCAGCTCCTACCTGTTGTAGCTGCAGCATCTCTTGCAATGGGAGCCACATTTAACACGATGATCTTACCACAGTTGGGACAGGTAATATATCACATGAGTGCCCTCTCAAGTTGGTGATATTCTGTCTTCTTTTGCCTGCTTGAATTGTGGTCTGGAAGTAGTATCTAGGAACTCTAGCATCATGTTTTAAGCACAAACATGATTCTCATCGAGTCTTTGCCTCCAGTTCTCACAGAGGTTGGCCGATGTGACTACAATCAAGCAACAACTTTTGTCACAGTATGATACGCTCCAGACGCGCATCAAGGATTTAAAAAATGCGGCTGAAAATGAGGTATACTGATTACTGAACATTAAAACCCTGCAACAGCATAGTGGAATGAGGAATTTTTTTGTTAATTTCATCATGAACTAACAAGCTATTGATGAGTGACTAAGGTTTTCAGTTTGATTGTAATGGTTTCTGCACACTACTAGTTCACTGATTGCCTCAATAGAACAGTAAAGATAAGAAATTTACATTTGGTTATGGCTCAATAATGCCTCAGTTAGAAATTAAATTTTGCTTGCATTATTTTCACCACAAGAATATTACCAAATGGAGGTTTCTTGAGTTGACATCGCATTGCAGAAATCGTAGCTTCTGAGGCTTGGAAGTCTTAGGATCATGATTTTGGTAGTCTCATACATTTGATGTGGGTTTAGTTGACTAGGACCACTATTTAATTGCCTACTAGAAGATATCGAGAAATCAAGAGTTGGCTACTGCTACATGATTAGTTTGCACATACTGTAAAATATTTCACGGATTGTGCTGGCATACCGGTTAGAAAACAAAAACAAACAAAAAAAAAATATAAAGACTTTGCCAAACAAAGATCAAAAGAAAATAGAGAATGTTGATGAGCTTGTCCTTTGTATGGCAGTTTGTAAGAACTTGAAATGAGTGACTAAGGTTTTGAGTTCTATAATACCAGTGATCACTGATCAGTATAACTATTTGTTTACATGAGGCGCCTATGACTTGCTTATGTTATATAGTCCTTCCTCCTGTCAGGTTTGGATGTTGGCTAGGATGTGCCAGCTAGAACACAAAATTTTTGCTGTAGGCGAACCTTCTTACAGGTGATGAGATCGACAACTTTCAAGTGTTATATATTTGTATGAAATTGAGGTATTCCAGAGACTAAGCTGATAAATTACCTTTTTCTTCTTCCAGTGCTCGGAGAAATAGAATCAAAAGGGTGCGAGAAGGCTTGGAGAATTCCCTTAAAGGAAGGATAGGGCTCATTGAAAGCTACGCTAGAGTATGTTATCCAGTTGAGTGACATGGAGATAATTTCAGACATTTTGCTTCATGTTAAACCTTTTATTTCGGGTTGGCAGATTTCTTCAATGATTGAAATTGAAGTGGAAATGGACACAAATGTTTTAGCTGCTGAAGCTTCGAGCAATACGGTGAATAGCGCCTTAGCCCTGCTTCCCTTCCATGACAATGTTAATCCTCTATCAAGATTTCTGACAGTTCCTTTATTCTGTACAGGAAAATATTGCCAAACAAATACAGCAGATGATGGAATTAGAAAATCTTGAAGAGGTATATCTCAAATATCAGATAGGACTTAGCTGATAAATAAGACTTGTGTTTTGCTTGTTATGCAACGCCGGCTGATAAAAACAGGGTAATCAGAAAAACAATGGAGAAAACATAGTGGACTTTTATGTAAATCTTTCTGCGAATGTAATATGTGGCGAAACTTGTTTTCTACTGCTAAATTTTACAACCTGCAGATAACTGTAGATGTATTCCTTGCCTGATGTGTTAGCACTGATCATAAACACAAAAACTATTATTAGATCGTTTCCCCAGAAGTCCAGAAGTAACTATTGGAGGATATAAGATCAAAATATATGGGAAGATATCATGAGATAATATAACTACGAGCTTGTAACTGTAATGTTTTACTCATATCATTCTTTTTGTGGTGTCTGAAAAAACAGCGATGGAAACTGCAAGCTGAAGCAAACGATGAAGTTGAGAAGCTCCTCAGCAGTGAACCCCTATCCTCTGAACAGGCATAAACATGGAGGTGCAGGCGTGCAGCCATCAGATCACGAATTCACGACCATCAAATATGCTACACGTGGATTTGCTGTTAATTGGTTGGGGCAGTTGGTTTACAATACACTACCGTGGCAGCAGAAAGGCACAAACTGCCATCACTTACTATAAGTTTTGACAAGAAGTGACTCATAATTCAATGAGTGACTCCTCAAGTTATAAATGGACACTTTCTATAGATTATTTGTGATTTTCACAGGATTGTGTTGTCATCTTCATGGAGCCTCAGCAATTTCGCAGCTTTCATAACCAAAATCTTTCATCTCTTCAAACTTAAGTTTTAACTTTCTAGATGTTAAAATCAATCTTAGGCACCAAATAGGGAACAACAATGCCAGCGCCAAAAAATATTCAACAGATCAGAGTAATATCTTAATCCTGAAATTCACTAAATTTAACTTAACATCATTGTAACTGACATATGAAACATTAGAGTCAAGATCTTTAAACGAGTAATTCACTAGTTATGAGCTAGAACAGCACATGCGTTTCCTCTGAACAGAAAACAGGACCAAATCAACTGGGATTGGTAACTTTCTTCTGCGCCTTCTCTATAAGGGGCTTCAGCTGCTTCTTTTCTGCAAGGATCTTGAGGAAATTGAACAAAAAGGGGATATAATTGTGTTTCCTGCGAACGTTTTCTGTTTTCCATTTCTTGAACTTTTCTTCCTCCATTACAATCTTCTCTGTAGCAGTTTCGATGCCAATATTTACTTCAGCAAGTGACCCATTCAGTTCTTCAACTTTGCTGATATCTGACGCCCCTTGTGCAACAGTCAGTTGCGACAAAATACGTTCTCTCCTTCTCTGGAACTCTTTCAGCTCCATAGTATACATCTCCTTCCTGTTCTTTATAATAGCCAGAAGATTAAACCTTATCTCATTTTTCGAGTACCTTTCAATTCGTTCTTGGATTGCGGGCTGGACCATCCGCAGCCAGTCTGTGTCACCTTGTCCTCCAGAACACGGTCCTAGGCTTATAGGCCCCTCTTTCAAGCCATCAAGCTCATACAAGATGCCTTCGAAGGGCAGATAGCTTATAAAATGGTACACATCATCATCCTTAGTTGCAGCTTTCTGCTCGTCTTGGACAAAGGGCTCAGGTCTAGCGAAACTATTATGTGCTGTGCGTATGGCGTCACTGTTGTTGATTGCCAAGCCTTTCAGTTCAGGGGGGAAATTCTTAGTAAACTCTCTCAGATTTGACAGCTCCGAGCCAACATCAACATCTGGAGAATTCAAAAGAATCGACAATATTGCTTGTGTTGCGCATGCATTGTTAATAACCTGGAAAAACAGTAAAGTTAAGTGCAAAGTCAACTATATGTTCTCCACTAATGAGTGATATGGGATATGCCAACCTGGCTAGCAAAAAACAAGTTGGGATTAGGCTCCTTAATGACAAGACGATCATCCTTTTCCCCAGGGCGCCATTTGAACAAGAAAATCAACCCATACACAGGCCTGTCATTGGGAAAACATGAGCTACAAATGTATCACAGGTCGCCTGATAGAATTCTCAAGTTCAAAAAAAAATTAAAGAGAACAACTTACCGCAGACCTTCCAAAGTCTCTAGATCGAGGGAATACAGCTCCTCAACCTGGCTCAGGCATACATCAAAGAATTATGATGGGAATCAAACATGAGCTACAAATGTGTCATCCATGAATTCAATCAGACAAATAATGTACACTGGTGTAGACACCACAACTATAAAATTTCACTGTATACGAAACATGCATTAATATCAACTAATCATTTGTCTTATAGTCTAAATCAAAGGATCACTTGCAGGAGCTCACAAGAATTACAGACATTCAAACTTCACAGCAACATCATCATTTATCTCAATTCTTTGATGATATTTTAAACATTTACATTCGGCATGCATGATCCACCTTTCCTGCCCCATTATTTATGTTCATCAAAGCTAACCAGGCCCATAAAGGCGGGCTTCATTAACTGTCTGCCTTAAATAAGCATCCATCTAGTCTATGTTATTACAGCCAAAATCAAAAACACCAAATTCAAAAAGATGTGCTTTTAACCATCTCTTAAAGTAATGCATTAAAAACTCGTGTCTGTCCGGTTGGAAGGGCAGGGTTGAGACGATACCTGAACTCCCTTCACCTGCATTTGTTGGATAAGTTCCGTAAAAACACCTGGCGTGCAAGTAGTTTGCTCAGTTGTAGTTCAATGATGTTGACAAGGGATTCAATTATGCATAATATATTGAGAAGACACACAGAATAAAGGTGCCAGAAAGTAAGAAATAACAACTGTGATACGTGAACATATACGAAAAGTATTACAAGCACAAGCATCTCGTCTCAAAACAAAAGGATTGTCAAAGTTTGAAGAATAGAGAAAGAAAGGAGCACTAGCTAGCATGTGGAAGAGAGAGCACAGGAAAAGCACGCAGGGACTACAAATTAACACGAGGTTGGTTGGTAAGATTAAGGCGTCATAGAGACAAGATTCACAAGAAAACTAGAAAAACAGCAAATAGAAATGATCTACGACTACCAGCTGTCATACAGTTATATAGCAGGTCTAATTTGTCATTCAAGGAGAACATGAAAAAAAATCTAGAAGAACAAAGTGAAGCAATCACCATCATGAACAAATATTATCAACTCGGTTTTACTCCATCAGTGTTCTTATCCATGTAAATAAAAACATTATGGTGGCAAATTGTATAAAGATAAAAATGTATCTAAAGAATTAAGATGGTAAATTTGGGGTATTGAACATTTATCAAATTGTTTTAACCCAAACAGGGGAGGACAGGATAGGGCTGAAGAAGCATATGCAATATTATGCTTCTGAGTTACACATAAGCCCATAAACAGAACTACTAAGAATCTCCAAGGTGATGCGCCCCAAAGATAAGAGTTTCTAGCATGACTTTGTTAATCCCTAAAACTCCTACCTCTTCCAACAGGACAACAGTATGAGGGGAACAATACCATTATTGTGAGATACACCATCCATGATTTCCACAATCTAATTGCCATTTTTAATCACCAATCTCAAAAGCTTATTAGTTTACACCAATGAAAGGCTTAAAATTATCATGCATACATACTCCTACCCTCNNAAAAAAAAAAAAAAAATAAAATAACATAGACTGAAGCATTGTTTGGCATGATAAGAACGGTGCAGACATTCTCAGACACAGGTTTATTACTATTGGGTATATTGAAGGTCAATTTGGAACTGAGAGCAAAAGAACTCTTGAAGAACAAAATTTTCTCAAGAACAAATTAGAGACATAATGTTTGAGAAATTCTTCAACACTCTAACCATTCCTCAACCACTTAGCCCTGTACAGTTTCTGGAAATACAAAATATGTCCTAGAAATGGCACTATCATCATTCCAACATCTTTTGACTAGTGGTTAGTTAAGTCAATCAGAAAGGAATTCTAGCGGCTCGACATAATCTGTAGCGTCTATGACAATATTTCAGGACACATTGTAAACTACCAAGATAAAAGGTGCTGACATAACTAGAACATTATTTCAGTCGCCAATGCAATATATAGAGAAACAAAGTAACAAACATGCAAAAACGTCAATGCATCTTCCTACTCCAACGCCGTACACTAATAAACAACTAAAGCCATAGGTAACCGTAAAAAGCACAGAAATTATACCAGGATCAGACTCAATTGTACACCACGACATGATGAACTATGTAACACCTGCGAAAACAAACACAAACCAAGGAAGCCATAAGTTTTTGGTTGATAAAACAAACACTCAACACATCACTTATTCACTTCAAATAGAAACAAACATCCACTATTTCAACCGCCTTTGCTAAACTCGACACACAACTCTCTTTCACGCTTCATCTAATGTGCCTGATGCACCATTTCCTCGAGTAAAAACCCCAAACACTCGCCCTTTTCGCCTTTTACCACATCAAAATGTCATAAAGCACAAAACAACCCTCACAAAGTACAGATTATAGTCCCACACTTCCACCTCGACATATTTTTGCAAACAAATCTCACTCCCACTAAACCTTATCTCTATTATTACTATTCTTATTATAATTAAGAGTAACACTTGGGTCAGACGGTGTGATCACAATTCTTTATCAGACATATTAACCTTCGAGATTAAAATGTGAGCTTTTACAATCGGAGAATACCAATGTATCTCTACAAGCTCACATCAAATTCCGAAAGCTCGTAATTTAAGCTTATGTACAACCCTACCTTAGTCGTACACAAATTATTAAGAGAGACGGTCTAATTCTAACTTAAAGTCATACCTAGTTAGTAACTGACTTAAAGCGATCACTTTTTATACCCACGGTAATAAAAGCAACCACTTTAAGCTAAATACCCACTAGTTTAAACCCGTCTAACTTTGACTTAAAATTAGACGGTCTCATCTAATTCTTAATATCATTACACAAGCTCATAAAAAAATAAACCGCGTGTCGGGGATAATTAAAGACATAATATAATTCCAATTTATGTTTATTAGAAAGTCGGGATTAAAAATAAAAAGGGAAAAGGGAAAAGATATAAACCTGAGAAAAAGAAAGGGGGTGTTTGGTTGTGTGAGTGGTCGCTTCGTATGCGACGGTGGAATTAAGGAAGTAAAGTAAAGTAAGCTTTGTTTGGGGGGAGTATAGTGGAATTGATGGAGGAGGTGGGATGTTAAGTCAATTGGGCTAATTGATGGGTTGAAATATTGGCCCATTTGTTTGGGTTGCTCTTATGTAGCCCATTTCTGTATAGCTAATACCAAAGTCCAAAAGATAAGGGTCGTTGGATTATTGGTCTAGAAATAGAGCTGGTAATCAGGCGGGACGGGTCGGTTTTGGGCTACGGTTCTATTGGTTCGTGACATCCTATATGTAGAGTTGGATAAGGGTCACAACGGGTTATTTAATCTTTGGGTCGGTTTTGAAATCAAACTTTTGGGCTTGATTGGGTTTCGATTGAGCATCAGATCAAGTTAATTGGTTTTGGGTTGTGAGTTTGTGTGGCCGAATCTGTTTTGGTAGCAATAGGAAGATGATACTCACCCACCCGGTGGCTGCTAAATTGGTAGCCACCCTCTCACATACATTTTTAGATTTGTAAAAATAAAAAGAAATTAAAAAATTGATGTGAGAGGGGTGAATATGATTTTCCTTTTAAATAGGGGGTGAGGGTTCCAATTTGGTTGTATACTTTTTATTCTTAAGGTAGGGTATTCTCGTCTCCAATTTAGTTGCATCGTTTTTCATTCTTTTAACACAAAATGGGAATTAGTTTGTCATGCTTCATAAAATTGTAATACGATTATCAAGGCTTAAAGTTGTCCAAAAACAAAAAAAAATTAAGTAAATCATATTAATATTACTATCATACAAGATATGGGAGTGGATTTTTAACCAACTTTTCAAAAACATGATACATCTAAACTTATTTTTATAGTTAGCTGAGGTATGTTTTAAGTTACGTAACTAAATTATCTTAAAAACTGAAAATTTAATTAAATAAGTGACTAAAAAGACTTATCAAGCACACCAATCTTAACTACAATGTCAAGAACCATTAAAAACTTTAGCATATAAGTTAATTGACATCTTTGTAATCACAAAAATTTAATTTATTTAATACGCCGGAGCAATTGATATTGCGGAAAAAAAAAAGCATATAAAAATTCATATTTGAGACAATCCTAAGATATTTAGACTCTCCACCATTAGACAAACTCCACTGACTAACTTAATTTAATATCTATTTAGAAAATGCAAATGATCTAGATGATTCAATGTTTCTTTTTTTTTTTTTTATTGAATCTTAAGGAGTGATGTGTTAATAATTGTGTATATAATCTAATAACGACTCACCTAAATGGGGTACTAGGTGTCTGGTTTTGGTTGAACATAATAACATAGGCATATCTGATGATACTGCAGGATGTCGACGCCTTAATTATTGATGGCTGACTACGGATCAAATCAGGTGCTATTAAATTTACGATTTGTGTCACATCGTCTCTCATGATATACATTAATTCAAGTGAATCCAACCATTGATACAAAGGTCCTACTCGTCAAAAATATTTCAGAAGGTCAAAACATTGGTTATTTACCATTATTTAGTCTATCTGATACTACCTTTGAGCAAGAATGGGGCATACGAAAGGTTGAGGTTCAGACGTAAGCTCAAAGCATATTATTAGTTGCAATGTGCAATGCCAATGGCCTCACGGTGTTTCCAGGACTCAAAGTGGGTGAGCTAACTTGGAAAGGCAAAGTTATATACGGAGTATTTCCCTTTACCCTTTTTCTTTCTCAAAATTATTTATGCTTTAAAGGATCAAGGAGTTGATACCAAAAGGCATGTAAAGCATCTTTTCCTTTGGGGTGGGGGGTTGGCCTTCGTTGCATGCGTAGTATGCATTTTGATTTTTATGTATTTATATTCTTAGTTTGGAAGGAGGGGAAAACAATACCATTCCGATAAATCCATCAATTAAACACGTAAACGTTTGTTCCGATTTTGAGTTTCTAATCAAAATTTTTATGGGGTTTTTAGGAGTACCTTAAGTCTGTTGAAATCATTTCTCAAAAACAAATAAAATTTGTTGAAATCCGATAGGATTTAGTCGTTCCTAACAATTGTTTTTAATTTTACGTACGATTTCCTAGAACGAGTGTTAAGTTATACGGAGTAGTTAAAGCGAAGGCCATCAGGGTTGGAACTATTATTTTCTAAAAGGGGATTTGTTATAAAAAAAACTTCTAATTTAAGGAGTAGTATATATAAAAATACATAACATTTTTTAAGTTTTTTTTTTTAAAAAAAATTCCTCACAAAATTGCAAAAAATGAAAAGCTTACAGCGGTCGAGGGACCTACCGGGTCCCCACTTATTCAGGCCCTAGCTTGAAGGGCATAATATTGCTATATACTACGTATTGTTTTTTCATATGAGTCACATTGAACACTTTAGTACTTATAAAGAGATAGTTGTAGGAAATTCGAAGGCATGAGCAACATTAAGGTGGGGATGGTCCCACCTAAAATGTCGGTTTTACTATCGAGATATTTATACTAGTTTTTTGTCCGTGCGATGCACGGTCATGTTATTGTTGTACTTTGTAGGTTATGTTATTCATGAGTAATGTTCAATTATTTGTTTGTCCTATGGAATGTCTATAGGAGAAGTGTCCAAATCTTTTTGTCTTTGCCTATATTTTTTTTCCATAGTGCCCTAAGAGGTGGGGGTAGAAAAATTAAATGTTGCATTATGTTTACATAACTATGTGAGGTATATTTATTGTATTTTTTCCTTTTTCGTTTTATTTGTCATTTTCATTTAATAAAGGGTCATGATGCGGGTCATGTGGCCGAGTTGGCACTTCACATGGCATGCTAGAGGTATTGCAACGTTTTTTAATATATTTAGTATAGATAGATAGATAGATATGTACATGTACTAATATACTAACCAAGTTTTATTTGTTATCATGTAAAAGGTTCGCCTCTTCTAAAGTCTATTTTCTTGGAAATCCTGTTCCACTAACTCTAGTAGAGCCATCCTGAAAAATACTCCATGTTTATTGCCTCTTTTGTCATATACTCATGGCTTTGACCCTAATCAAATATATTACGGATATTATCTATTTATCTAATGTTCACGACACCTTCGTTTTATACCGAGGGGTCAAGACTTCACTGGAAGAACATAAAATTTCAAAGCATCATACGACTTGACAAATTCTGGATGTTCCCATTGTATTTCATTCTCGTTGAAGTTGACCTCACTGAATTCTGGAATGTCCTCCATACTTCTTTTCATTCTGAAGTTGAGCTCTGGAATAATCCGTTAGCAAACATACCCGGGAAAGGAAGCAACAGATTAGTTGCGTGTATGAAATGATCTTAGCTTGGGAAGAGCTATGAACAAGTAATGAACCTATAGAAAATACATGATGGATTGATGGTGAAAATGACTATGATTCAATTTTCTTTCTTTTTGTATGTGACTATATAAATGTTAGAATTATATGTCCCCGAAAGGAAGATAGAATTTGTCAACTTTTAATCTTTTGTCAGTAAACCTATAAAGGGCGAAATATATTCGAAACATCATGGTAATTCTTCAAATGACCGTGTCTCGACAATGTTTCATAATTTTATAGTCGAAATCATGGTCAACATAATTACACGAAACAAATCAACACAAGCGAGTTCCACGAGTACTAAGCAGCTGAAATTAAATACTATGTCACTGACATACTCCAGCAGATGTTAGCGGCACTTAGCATATACTGCTGCCTAAATCTGAAAAACACTTCATAAAAGAAAGATCACTTGTCAATTGGGTATAAAGGCAAGAGGTAAAACAATATGTCCCTTATTTTGTTCTTAATTTTCAATTTAATATTGGTTTTCTTAAATTAGTGATTATAAGACTTACGCAAACGATTATTTGATAGCATTTCACGTTGTACACTTTAATTTTAAGTTCTTTTTTGTCCATAATTATAAAAAGACATATAGACCGATACATTTTAAATCCGAACTTAAGTCATGAGTACAACATACAAATGAATTTATCCTTCATTTTCCGCATGATCATTAATGATCATACGGAAAATATACCTATGTGGACGTTGCATGAATTTACATTAAGTTAGTCTAGCGTTTATGATAATGTTTGGTAGAACTAACCGAAACGGTACTTGAAAATTGAAAATGTGACCGAAACTTTAAGGTGGTTAGACCATGTACCTCATGTAGCTTATCATTTTAAGTAGCTTAAATTTATTATAAGCAGCGTTGCCAAACGACCTTTCTCTTTACATGAAACTTGCAGAACTGCACTGAACTGAACTGAACTGGAAATATGGTAGGAAGTGGAGGAAATTAGAGAGAACTGGAAAAAAATTGAAAAGGACTGGAAGGAACTAGAGATGATTGGAAGAAAGTGAAAGCAAATAGATTGAGTTGAAAAAACTGAAAGGAATTGGAGAGAACTAGAAATAAAATAAAGGAACTGAAGATAGCTGACAGGAACTGGAAATAATTGGAAGGAAGTGGAGAGAACTAAAAAGAACCAAAACTCGAATTCATGGGAGGAGAACAAGAAGGTACCTAAAATTTTGATCGAATAAGACAACTTAGTTAAAACAGTGACTGAAATGTCTTAACAAGCACACTCCATATAGCTACACCATCTAGTTAACCTAATCACACAATATTTGGTGAAACTCCTACCTTTAACATGTTTTTTGAGGCATAGATTGTTTAACAATAGTTTTTGAGGCATGGATTGTTTAACATGTTTTTTTGAGGCATCTAGTTAACCTAATCACACCAATACCTTGAAAATGACTATTTTAAGCAAATAAAACGACCACTTTAAAACAAATTCGATTTTAACTTAAATTTTATGGTCTCATAAAAAACTTATTCTATTTTGAGGCGTTGACTTTGATTTTCCACTAGTTTAATTGACTTTAACATGTTTTAAGAACACGACCTCCAAGATCAATTTTTTTTAAGAAAAAGATATATTGACCATTACGTATCTCATGCGCCTCCAAAAATATGGTGTGACCTAATAGACCCCTTATTCCACTTTATTGATGGGTTTTACTCGTCCTTGGATAACCATGTTTTATTATTTAATTTATATAATTTGTTTTGGAATTTTCACTAGTATACCTTTGATATTAAAGCAAAAAGTAAAAAAACTCCAAATGTTATTTTAAAAAGGCCAAAATGGCCCTTTATGTGTATATTTAAACTCAAAATGCCATTACGTACTAAGGATGAATGATGGTTTTTTTTATGGTTCCTTATATTAGTTGTTTATATTAGAATGCTAATTATTAACCAATTGAATATTTAAGGGTGAGAATTACCTATTTTTCTTTCCTCCCTTCACGTACCTTTCCTCCTCCCCTACTTCTTGCCCATTGCCGCCCTTCCCACTCCGGCGCCACAAACCGACCAACCTCGCCCCCCACTTATTTTTTGAAACGCCCCTATAGTGCACGAAAACCGCAACCATCAACGCAAAAAAACGTAAACATACCGCAAACTTAGATCTCAAAACTTGGAAAATAAAGAGAGAATTTGGAAAAACGAACCCCATATTCTAAATTGGGGCGCGATTTCCAACGGACTAGCGTTATTTTGTCACCTAGTATATGTTGTCGGCCACATGTGCTCAATGATGCAGGTGCTGCTATCTTTACCTCTCTCTTCTAATTTGTTTTTGCTATTAAAATTATAAGTTGACCATCCTATTAAAACACATTACTTTCGTATAACCTAACGTCGTTAATGGCATTTTCAGTCGACAAAGCCACCTTAGGTGTATTTTGACTTTCTCAAAATAACACAAGGCCGAGTATTTTGACTTTTTGTTTAAACCTAAGTGTATACTCCGTATTAGATAAAATCCCTTTATTTTATTTGTAACTTATGATATGTGAATTATGACTCAAGTCAAATAAATTGACATGTGACGTATGAAAAAGTCTTATTATTAAGTATAAGATAAGCATATCCCTTCAAAGCTGTAAATAAAACGTTTAGAGTAGGTGACACACATGCAGTTCATATGGAATAGTCCATCATATGCGTTGTTTGATTGATCAAAGTATTGGTCGGGAATACAGTACAAAAGACTCATTACCTGTGATATGATATCATACGTGTTACTCAAATTGCAAATGCAACAAAGTAGAAGAAGAGAAAGTCAATAAAAGGGTCGGTGTATATACGTGTAGGTTGGAGAATTTGTTTGGACTGTTTGGCACTTCAGCACCAGGGAAGCAAAGTGCGTCGGGTAGTCAAGATCCGACGAGAAAAACGAATGACCCGAACCCAGACAATCATCCTTCCATGTGGCTGATCTGTTATGCGTCATTCGACTTTAACAATCCAAAATTATTTACTTTGTTTTTACCAAGAATTAACGTACATGAAAAAAACAAATGTTTGACAGAAGGACTTGGGAAGCGTGGGATATTCCCAATTTACATGGAAAAACAAATCTTTTTCATTCTTGGTTGACTTCTCATTTCTTCTGAATGATACTTACTGTTGACACATGCTGCTGTATTATTTTTATCTAGTAAAGACATGCTCAATTGTACAAAATACACAAGAAAGTTCAAGAAAATAAAGCTATAGAAAAGCCTACATTGGTATGGTATGGCTGATGATCTAAGTGGACTCTACTAGAAGAGTCGAGTGATATTTGATATTTTAGTCAACGCTACTATATTTTTCCTCTCTAATTATCACATCCTTTCCTTACATAATCGTAATTAATAGATTCTATATTAATAATTTTAGTTGACCTAGTATATCATTCTCATGTATATTTCAACATACTAAATTTAGAAAATGGTCATTTTAATTGTACAAACCTTTTTTTTGGGTTAACCTACCATCAAAAGAATTGACTAATCCTTTTCACCGCGGATGCTGTCATACAAGGTAAACAACTAGAAATTAAATGTTTTAAAACCATGGTTTACAACACTCTGTATATAGTAAGTAGCATATAGATGCCAAATTAGCAAGTAAATGATCAGTAGATTTTATTAGTAGATATGACCAACAAATTGTTTTAGCAATTTTTTTTATAGAAGTGTTGGGTAATTAACACTATGTACTTATCAAATTGTTCAAAATAACTTATAACTTATGCTAACCCTATTTGGCATTTAGCATATGTTACGTGTCATGTTCGTGGTTAATTGGTCTCACTATACGTCAATACGTACCCCCTTTGTCATAACGATTGGGCATTTGGTTCAACTTGTGCAATGGAAATGGAATGGAATAGTTTTAAGGGGTGGAATGGTATGAAAAGTTGTTACCTTCAAAAAGTGTTTGGTTCACTATTAGAAAAGAATAATTCCTTTAATAAGGGTAAAATTGTCCATCAAAACTTTGTAGATCTAAAATAATAGTTTTGCCTTTTCACAATTGAGGGAGGGGCGCACATGGGAGGTGGCGAGGTTGTGATGGTCGAGTCGAGTCAATGGATGGGATGGGGTGGGGGACAAAGCGGTCGAAATAGGTGTGGGGGGCTAGAGAGGAGAGAGAAGGGCGAAAAAGAGAAATGACAGAGAATAGGTTGTGTTGCTGGCTTCCGGTGGTGCGAAGAAGCACCTCCAGCCACTCATTGGCAGTCGTCCGTGGTGGGTGGTGGTGTAGGGTAGGTAGGGCAGAAGAGAGATGGAAGGGAAAATGTTAGATGAGAATGGGATTTATTTTTGTAGGTGGCATGAGGGTTTTATTTGGGGCAATTGGGTTAGAAGATAGTAATAATATGAAAGAAAAAAATATTAAAATAAACAATTAGAAATGGAATGATGGATTGAATGTGTTTCTTAAACCCCAAAACAAATATACCAAACACCCCCTAAATAACTTTGAAACAATATAAACTTACATATAGACCAAATTACATGAGAACTTGGAGAAATTAAGCGATAAAAATCCCTTCCCTTCAACCGCAGTCTAGATATTCAATTCTCATTGGAATCGAAGACATGTCCTACTTTCATTTAGGCCACTGAACCTAGTTTCCAACTCTTGTACAGTCGTACACTGAACCTAGTTTCCAACTCTTTTATAGTCGTATTTTTCAGGTAGTTTTGGGAGAGAACGTATACTTTTATAATAAAAATAGACCAAGCTATGCTGGCCCAATAAAGGCATATAAAATTACAACTAATTTGGACTTATAGGGAGCATAAGAAAATTTACCTAGTAAAAAGTTAGTCTACTTTTATAATAAAAGTAGACGGTCTCTTCTAATAATTTGTGTTTTTTCTTTGTCCCCCCCCAAACAAAGTTATTTATGAATAATGAACTAGGCCAAACAAACGTTTAATCGGCATGAAATATTTATTCATTTCCTTTTTTTTTTTTGTTGTTCAAATGGGGTCCGAAATAATAAAGATCGAGCAAAGCAAGTCGTACGTAATTCATTTGGAGTCCAAAATGGAAAAGTAACCACCTTCGCCATCGGGATCCATCCAAAACCAAAACCAAGAGAGGCTGCTGCGCCCTTCCGGGGAATGTTCCATTATTTCCATACCATATCATCCTTCCTTATATAAACGGGAAATCATATTCATCCTTCCTTACATAAACTTCCCATCCCCCCACTTCTGCCTTCCCATTTCTTCCCACCAAACAAACAAAGCCCAACTCACTTTCTCTCTCTTACTTTATCAAAAAAATAACAACTGGTAGTCCCAGTCACCCGCCAGTCAAAAAGAGTAAAACCAATGGCCAAGAATATTCTGGTCACCGGTGGGGCCGGTTACATAGGCAGCCACACCGCCCTCCAACTACTGCTTGGCGGCTTCAATGTTGTTGTTTTGGATAATCTCGACAACGCCTCCGATGTCTCCCTCCAACGTGTCAAACAACTCTCCGCCCACTTCTCCCACAACCTCGCCTTCCACCAGGTACCCTTTTTTTTTTGTCATATTTTGGTGCTGTGCTGAGTCGGTGGATCGTGTGGGAATTGTGGGCAGTTTCTTTTGACTGTTCATTACTGGACACTTCTCTGTGAGACCGTCTAATTTTAACTTAAACTCGTCATTTTTTGGTTTATAGTGGTGGCTTATCTTACCATGTTGATAAAAATTGATTATTTTGGGACCATGTCTAATTTTAAGTTAACGTGGTCACTTTTGGTTTATTATAGTCGCTAAATTGATTATTTTGTGACCAGGTTAATTTTAAGTTAACGTGGTCACTTTTGGTTTATTATAGTCGCTAAATTGATTATTTTGTGACCAGGTCTAATTTTTAAGTTAGCATGGTTACTTTTTGGCTCATAGTGGTCGTTTATACTACCATGTTGATAAAAAATGTTTATTTTGTAACCATGTCTAATTTTAAGTTAATGTGGTCATTCTTTGGTTTATAGTAGTCGACTGATTAAAACATGATCATTTTGCGGGTATGTGTAATTTGAAGTTAAAATTAGACGGTATGCTGAAATAAATTGTGGTTTATAAGTATTTTAGTTGTATAGCCGATAGGTACGCGAGTTTGGGGTTGAAATTTGCTGGGGGTAATAGTGTGATTATGTTGAGGTTTAGGGTTAATTTAGCTGGGTTAATGAATAATAATTGTGACATGTAGGGAGGATGCATGTGAATAGCAATGATTGTAGTCACGTTATTTTTGGGGTTGTAAGTTGTAACATAGTTGGCTTGGCTTTTTTATGGGGAGGTGCGGTGAGGTGTGTGGGAATAAATTCTTCCAATTTGTGTGGGAAGACAAAAGCTTATGTTTGTAATCATTTGTTTTTCATTTATCTATATATTTCACTCACCATTATTTTACAGTTCTATGGTTATTCAATCTTTTATGCATTAGAAGATTCCGATGTTGGCATTTTGCTTTACTTTGTTTGGTTGTGTAGTTTTATTTTTATTTTATTCTATATGGTGCAATTTCTTTGCACAATCGGCACTTAAATTAGGAGATTAAATTAAATATACTTACGAGGTAAATTATTCGACATTTTTTAGTTTCTTAAATGTTATTTTTTTTCTTGAAAATGTCACGTAATTCTTACATAGATGTTCGAGAGAGTACTTGTGTTTGGTGAGTAATACAACAATAACCCAACATAAATCATGCTTTAGGTGAGGTCAGGGAGGTTCAAGATGGACGCAACTTTACCCCTAAATAATCTATAAAGACTAGTAAAGAGGCTGTTTCCGTAAGACCCACAAAAACATGTTCTATACATGAATTTTGCGAGCATAAACGATTATCTAAATATATGCATAGTTGTGTGTTGGAGTACTTAAAGGTTAAAGCTACGTACTTTTGGAGTACGTTATATGCCATGGAAATGGCACCTCCATTTTCTTCCTTCAGTAATTATCTCGAGAGTCGGTTTGCGAATTCTTAAATTAAATACAATTATATTAGAAGGTACTGTAAATAGTTTAACTTCAATGGAATTGATTTTGTGAAATAATTAATATCTGTCGGAATGTTTTATTGTAATTTGATTTATGTTTGTTTTTAATGTGAATTTATCAGACTGATTCTTTGTAAATCAAATTTTATATATGCAATTTGCTAAGTTGCTGAATTACTCAGTCAATTCACTGTGTGCCTTTTTATGCAATTTGTTTTGTTTATCTGTTAGTTGTAAGGTTATTTACTGATTGAAGTGAAGCTTAAGCTCCCAACAAATATGTTAAGTACATCTTTTTTGGGGGTGGAGTTGACTTCTACTATAAGTTTATAGTATATGATGGGTTGCTTTGTTCTGCAATTAGCTACACATGAAAATTCAGTCTTTCTGTTCTTAATTTCCTGACTTAAGCTAATTTTCTGACTTTTTAATTCTACTTCCCTCCGCAGGTTGACCTCCGAGACAAGGCAGCGATTGAGAAAGTATTTTCTGCAACAAAGTAAGGCATTTTCCTTCATATCGAAACCATCTTGTTTTTCGTACTTTTCAAATTCGTCTGCCTTTCATGTGCACCTAATTTATTTTCTATGAGGTTAAATACTATAGTCAAATGTTTATGAATGTGCCACTAGTAAAGTTAACTGTCACCATTCGCGCAGCAAAATTTGGCTTGTAATTTCTTGCCTGCTGCCGTATCTTCGGAGACCCTTATTTAATAAATTAAAATCCAATCTTGGTGTGCACAATTTATATTATTTCTCAGTTTTGTCTCCAATGTTTGTTGGAATCAGATTTGATGCTGTCATTCACTTTGCTGGACTGAAAGCCGTCGGTGAAAGTGTACAGAAGCCGTTACTCTACTACAATAACAACATCATTGGTACAGTAAATCTGCTGGAAGTCATGTCTGCATATGGATGTAAAATGGTAATCTTTATTTTGCATTGGTCTATACCTGTTGCTTATTTTCCCAAGCCTTGTCTGCATGCTTTACTGAACACTGGACCTAGAATACATGAGCTACATCTTTATATTAATGTTTTGTAGGATTTTGTTTTTAGTTGTCTGTCAGCTGTGCTTGCAGATTAATACATTTAAGTATCACATTGCTTGTCTGGATTATATGCACAACTCACATTTCATAAGTTCCATCTCGGCAATCTTTATTTAAGTAGTAATTGCCATTCTTGATTTTAGTAGAAATATATTTATTCATTAGGTACATTTTACTAATTGCCATTCTTGCTTGAAAACTATACGAACTTCATAGTAATTCATAAGATACTTGCTGATTTTTGCCTTCCTGTGTTGTGTTTCAGCTTGTCTTTTCATCATCTGCGACTGTGTATGGTTGGCCTAAGGAGGTTCCTTGCACTGAGGAGTTTCCCTTATCTGCAGCAAACCCATATGGGCGCACAAAGGTATGTTATATTGTGGATGTGAATGTTATGTCTGATTGCCTATATATACAATGACGAAATCTCTTTTCTGATAATATTTTGACTGATGTGATACTTTTGTCCAGCTCTTCATTGAAGAGATATGCAGGGATGTGCAGCACGCTGATTCTGAATGGAAAATTATTCTCCTGAGGTACTTCAATCCAGTTGGTGCTCATCCCAGTGGTCATATTGGCGAGGATCCACGCGGAATCCCGAACAACCTCATGCCTTATGTACAGCAAGTGGCTGTGGGGAGGCGACCTCATTTGACGGTCTATGGAAATGATTACAACACGAAAGATGGTACTGGGGTATGTGATCCATTAATCACGAATTCACGATAAACATCCTCTTGTGTTCTGCTATGTGCTTTACCTTTGTTAGAACAGAGCTTTCTTTCAGCTTTATCTGTGGATAGAAATTTTTATGTCGTATTTTCACAGTCAAGGTTGCTACCCTTTCTTTGATTCTGCTGTGCAAGTTACAAACTTAATTTTTTTATGCTGTATCTACTTCCATGCCTTGCAGGTTCGAGACTACATTCATGTGGTTGATTTAGCTGACGGACACATAGCAGCATTGGAGAAACTATCTGATCCTAATATAGGTTAGTATGTCCTTAGATGCCAAAAGGGGCACTTTCACTTCAGTAAATTTATCTATCTGGACTTCGCTCCTTGTTCTACAATATATCCTTTTATAGTGTCCCTGCATCGCTTTCTAATTCTGATATTTTCCGTCCTTTCTCAAAATAGTTACAAAGTAATGATATCTGGGAGTACTGACAATTTTTTTCTTATCACAGGTTGTGAAGTCTATAATTTAGGAACAGGTAAGGGAACAACCGTCTTGGAGATGGTTGCTGCATTTGAGAAAGCATCAGGAAAGGTATTGACAACTCAAGCCTCTCTGCTCTTTTTATTTTATAGAACCAAGCTGCTGGTTTTCTACAGTGAATGCTGACTGACAACAACTGTAGATGGAATAATGTACTGATCTATTGGCGATTTTTTCCTTCATTTTTTGCTTGATTATGTGCTATAATAGTGTTATATATTGCATCATCCATACACAAAATGAGCTTTCCGTTCGAAGATTGTGCATTATATTTGGTAGTGGGTTCTGATGTTCTGAGTCTTTTCTTTCCCCTTTCATTGTATTTTTAATTTGTTATATGATTTTAAGTTTATCTCTGCTAAGCCAGAGGACATTATCTTCTTTCTCCTTTGCTGTTACGCCAAAGGCTGATATCACATAATTTATGCACACCTACATATGTATGCCATTTCCCGTCCCATGTATTGGTTTGCATTTGATACACAGTCCGATTATCAAGTTGTATAATCTGTTCCCTCTATATTGTCTACAGTCTTTGCTGATAATTTTATTTTCTATCATCTCAGAAAATTCCTCTTGAAATTGCTGGACGACGTCCTGGTGATGCTGAAATAGTGTACGCTTCAACAGAAAAAGCAGAGCGGGAACTAAATTGGAAGTAAGTGCTACTTCATGCTGTTATAGTGACTTGTGTTGTATGACACTTTGCTTTACAGTCTGTCGTTAATCGTGCGGCACAGTAGTAAAAGCTTTTTAACAAGGATAATCTACACTTCACTATGTGATTATTTAGCAGTGAAGCTTGACCATCAATTACCAATTCCTTCAGCTTGACCATCAATTACCAATTCCTTCAGATTTCTGCCCTCATTTCCTACTATAATGTTATATGTAATTTTGCAGGGCCAAATATGGGATTGACGAAATGTGCCGCGATCAATGGAACTGGGCTAGCAAGAATCCTTACGGTTATGAGTTCACCGGATAACGAAGGTTGAATGTTTCACTAGCACAGAGAATAAATATATACTATGTACAATCTAATCTCATTGGTACATTCTGCTGATTGCTGCTACACCGCCATACCACGCGTCACCAACCTGATTTAGGAATATAGTTTGAAATAAAGTGGAGTAATATGAAGCCCATTATGAAGCATATATGTTGTTAGTGTAAAATGGGCTGTGAATGTTATGTAACTATCTTATACATATAGGTTATATTCAAAGGGAAAAAGGATCTTCTGTTATGAAGATCAATTATTTTGCATGTGCTTTCTCTTGGGCTGAATGTGCTAAGCTGTTGTGCGCTGGTCATACTTTCCATTGGTTTACTCAGCTGGAAAGTTCAATGCATGGGCATTTCACACTGTCCAAAAGCTAAGTATCTAACACAACCCCTGAAGCTCAAATGCTTGAAAAGTTCCTACAGCCTGTTCTGAAGCTGCTTACTGATGACTGAAGGATGGCTTTGAGCAACAAATTGGCAATATGAAGAGTTTACAAGGACTATGATGAAGAGTTTACAAAGTTTGTCACTTAGTCAGATATGAAAACTAGAGCTTACGTATTCTAGGCAGCTTCCATTTATTCATTTTTTGATATGATTGTTTTGTAGGCTAGCCAATTATTGTGATTCTTTGTTATAACTAGTACAATAACTCTGTTGATCGAGGGTGTATTTGTTTTTATCTAAATAACGAATAACGTGCAAGTTTCCATTACTTTGCCTTCTTTATTCTGCTCAGCCTGCAATTTATTATTATCTACAAGGTGACAAAGTTTAGTTTTTCATTTGTCTACAATGCCGGTGTGTCTACTAGAGCATGTTCCTAGGTGGCTAAAATCATAGATTTTCCCTATAAAATTCCCTCTTTGTTATCCTTAGATTACAAATTTGTACCCAATTTAAATTTTGTAGATGGATCACAAAGCTGAATCGATTAATCACATTTACCTCAATTTAATAGGATGTTTCTCAATTCCGTCCATCTCTAATAGTGCTGGCTACAAAGTTAATCCGGTAAATATGAGATGACCTTACTTTAAGTCTTACCCATCTAAAAGACATTATTTGTAATTGGAGGAGTTGCATTTGATTATGCGGATGAATCAGGTAATGACTATCTATATTTCAAGTTCCTGCACAAAGAAATTTGGGAAGCTCTACTTTCTATACACTTCGTATCATTTCCTTGTTAAAAAAAAGGGGCTTTCAATGAAATACAAATACCGAGTACTTACAAAGATGGTTTAATACTCAAATTGTAACTTAAAAAGTAGACGTGCGTTTATAATTGTCAGATAATGACAAGTTTACTACTGTCTAATTTTACTTTCATAGTAGTATAAAATTTGAGGACCATTTGCAATGAACTACCCAACAGGCCAACACATGACTTTAACTACTGTTGGTTGTTTCTCCTAGTTTAG